>WAAB01023404.1:8430-144942 GCA_013389865.1 Piaya cayana | reverse complement strand
TCCATCCCCATCCCCACCCCTCCACCCCTCAAAAAATAGTAAAGGTTTAGCTTCTAGGAGTAGCTACTTGTGTGTAACAAATATGCTGCCCTGTGTTATAATCTCCTTTTAATACCTGAGTAACTTTCCATTTTTACCCCAGATAAACAGAAGTGTGCCTTTCTGAAATTAGTCATGTGAAATTTGAGTCTCTTTGATAGTGTATCACACTGTCTTGTAATGCTACACAGTGACACTCTTTTCTGTCTGGAGCTACCTCTGAAGTTAAGAAAAGAAGGATTATTCTAAGCACAACTGAAATAAAGAGCTTTTCCTTGAGGCCTTTTGGTAAGCTCTGGAAGGATACAGTGATACTGTGAAAACCTGGGATGGGACCTAGAGGCTAATAGCCAATTATCAGTTCAAGGGGTTTTATTTTCCTTGGGGATGCTCTGAAAGGTTCTTTTGAGATCTGTTCAAATGTAGACCAGCAACAAGTAGAGGAACAGCAGTCTTGGAGGAGTATTGAAGAACAGCATTGTGTGATGTCTGTTCTTGTATTCAAGGTAAAACAGATTTGCTAAGAGGAAGCCATGGACTTTCCAGATCAGAATATAAACAAGTTCTTATCCAAAATCCATTTGGAGACTAAGTGTTAAATCAACTCTTTTAAAACAACATAAAGGTGTTCTGCAATTCAGTATCATTTCACATTTATTTTTTCAAAATCACTGCCTATTTGCAGTATCTTCACATAGTTTCATTAAAAATCTCTCTATCATATATAAACTCTGCCTGATATGTGTTTTCATTTTGGCCATTTGTTATCTCCCTTATACTCGCAGATTTCTTAAACTTTTAACTTCATTCCATCAGCCCTTCATTAGGAACTTGAAACTTTAGAGGGCTCCAGTAAGATGTGTTTTATGACTGTTTCTTTTGTCCTATGTATCTTCAATCATTTTAGACTCTTGTTTTGACATATCTCCACTGTGGTTTTTGGCAGGGTACTTTTTTTTTTAAAAAAAATTGTCTTTGGCAGAGATCTCCACCTGCCATCAGCAAAGGGATACTTTACAGTTCTACTATTAGGGAGTGAGCTTCCTATTTCAGACCCAAGGAAAATAGTGGAACAGATTTATAAAGGGCACTGTGTTATCTAAAATATGTCCTGGAAAAGTGGGTTTTGACTGATGCAATGTCAAATTATTGCATTAACCTTTTGGTAATTAATGACCAGACTTTTACTTTGACCTTTCAGGTTTGTTCATGGGACAGTGAATGTATCGTTTGCATAGCCTTGTATGAAAGAAAATGAGAAAAGTGCATTTGAAGAGACTTACATTACTATTACTTTCATTTTAGAAAATTTCTTAATTGTTGTACGTTATTCTCCTCCATTCAAAAGTCAACAGTTTCCAGTTCAAATTAAAAATACCTATTCAATGCCCATTTTACTTTGCCTTATCATACCATGCTTTATATATCACACACATGGGGCATACACATGCATACAGAGAATGTGTGTGTACATACATGAGGGAATGTATCTACCATATGACAAATGTGTTTTATTTAAACCATTGATTATTAACATTCATTGATGATTGCTACTATGTGTGAAAAGCACAACTCCTCCTCAGTTTTTTTGTTTTCATGATTGTATATTCTTTGGTACCCCTTGATAATATGGGCAAAAAGGATTCCGTTGTGATTACATAGTTACTGTTGTTTATAATATATAGGAAGAAAATGTAGTAATTTATAATAATCCTGAAAGACAATTTCTGCTGTTTATGTGGTGTTCTGAAGTGTGCATTTTTCCACCCTGGCTGGAATTTGAGACTTTACTGTATAGTATTAGTATAAGTATCCAAAGGAAGTTATATGCCACCGGTCTAACACCCCTTATCTGTCTCCCTACTATGAATCTAGTTCATCAATGCTTAGGGATTTCTCTGCCTCTCCTCACCCTTTTCTCTTGATAGGTCATAGGTTAGTCAAATGTCAGTCTAGCATTATTCTGGAATATTAATGTAAGGTAAAATTCTTACGGAATAATGAAAAACAAATCTTTACAGAACTCTTATCTAATGTGAGGATGGGCCATGTTTTCCACAGGAAGGAAATTTATCAACCACGGACAGAAGATAAATTAATGAAAATTAAAAATAATCCTCTTAATCTACATATTTTTCCATTACTCACCTCTTTTTCATCCCTTTGTAAAAAATCACTTGTGCAGCATGCAAGAAAATACAGAATATATTTCAACTGGAACTAAAATTTTTCCTTTTTTATATTTTAGCTTTGCAACCAATTTAAAATAACACACAAAATTTTAGAAAAATGTAGCTTCTGTTGTAGTGAGCAATTTAAAATGCCTCTTTTTCCAGTTTCTAAACAACTAAATATCCAGCTTCTATTTGATTATTTTCTGGCAGTTTAGTTCAGTTACATAACATAACTTGAAGGAAGAGTTCTAATTAATGTGTGGGATATTGAAATGTATTGTTGAACAGAATGCTTTTTTGTGGGGTTTGTATTTTCATTTGATTATTGATCACATTACTGCCTTTCTAAGGCATTCTGTGAACATGAGACCTTGCCCTTGCTTCATTAAATGAGGATTTGTCATTGAATATTGCTTCTTTGTTTTCTTAATTGTCTTTTTTTTCCCCAATACAATGAACACAATTGCAGTGGAGTTTCATTATGTATGTATAACTTTCTATTTGGCACAGAACTTGTAAATAAAAGACAGAATAAGAAATGGCTGTGTGAGGCGGTGAAAATGACTGGCTATTCTTGATCACTTGTTTATACTTCTTTGCTCTTTTTGCTATTTGCACAGATGATCCAGCAGTGCAAAGGTTCTATTTCACTTCATTTCTTTAAAGAACTCTCTCATTTATCAAAGAATGGGACATTTCATTTGTGTAGTAGTCTATGGGAAATGAGCTGGAGGAGAACAAAGGAGTTGCATATCAAGTTAGCAAAAAAGGATAGTTTGGGATGTGTTCTTTTTTCTTTTCTTCAAATGTGGTGATGTAAGATATAGTTAAGATTTCAAACAGTTGTGAAAACTACATAAAGACAAGGAGAAAATGTGAAAGCTGATGCAAGCAAGACCAATCATAGACTAAAGCTAATAAATTTTTAAAATAATGATTAACAGAGCTTATGGCAAACAACATTAGAGGTTGAGTGGTATAGGAGATGTGACAGTGGAGCTCACAGTGATGTTTGAAAGCACGATATAGGATAGATGGGGCTAAATTGAAAGGACAGCTAGAGTGTTGTAAGCCTTGCCTTGAACTGAGTACAATGTGGAGATCTAAACGAGCAGGTAGTCAGAAAAATAAATTAGAAGAAAATAATTATTAAGACAGGGAATAAACTGAAGGTTAAACAACCTACACTGGGGAGGAATCTAGAGAAGAATGCAACAGAAAAACCAGTCAAAGTCTAAAGCTAGTATCCAAATGATGATTGTAGCTGGATACTTCAAGAAAGGAAAAATAGAATTATCTGCAAGTAAATAAAAAAAGAAAAAAAGGTTAAGCTTACACCAATATTGGAACAGGCACATACGTACAGAAGAGCACTATGTGAGAACAGCATCAGAGCGATGAGAAAAGAATCTTCAGGGAAGTTTCCAAGATGTAACTATATAGATAACAATTTTAGAAAGAGTATAAGAAAACAAATCCCAGAAGAAGGATGTTATGGCAAGAAAGACCCGTAATAAAAACTCCACTTTACAGTATGATTTAGAAGCCAGAAATTAAGTGAAACTTGTCCAGCATCCACCTGAGATATAAAAAATGCAGATTAACAAATAGCTGTTATCAAATAGCAAAAACTGTAAACAAAAAGATGAAAGTTTGATGTGGAGTGTGGAATGGATAGTGATTAAAGATGATTTTAAACATGCCACTAAAACAGAAAACAAGCATACATAGTAATTTGACCTAGTTTTCAGTATGAATAATGTAGGTTCAAACGCACTATGATTAACAGTAATGAGGCATAGAAATAGAATCAGTTTTCAAAGGCAAACCAAAACTCAGACCTCAGTACAGCCAGTTTTGGGATATGTCAGGCTCTCAGCAGTTTCTAGCACATGGAAGTGTGAATTTTGAGTATATTTATTGAGTCAGTGTGATTCTGCGTGGTTTGAGCATAAAGTATATGTTACAGAAGAACCAATTCCCTGTGCTTCTCAGAGAGATTGGCTTGCTTTGTCTGCCTTAAAGTTTTTCCATATTAATTTCCTCTTTGCTTAATAAGCCACTGATAATTGCTTCTTGAAAGTGGGGACACAACTTTGTCCTTCATGGAATAGTTTCACACTCATCTTGTAAATAGTGTCTCCTTGATTCTTTCTTCCCTCACTTTCTAGAACATTGTGTTCCTAAACATTTTCTGTTGTGTATCATTTGTAGGTATTTATATAAATTGGGGTGGGTTTTTTGTATTTAATGAATATTCTCCACTTGTAACACTAGTTTTACTGATCTCTTTTATTTGTAGTTAAATGATGTGATTTTTCCAAGCAAAAGTGTATAAAGGAAGGGGCATGATGTTCCATTTAGCCAGAGAACATAAATTTAATAATTAACATGTACAGACCCAACAGTAGAAAAAAACCTGATACATTCTGTTGAAAGACCCATACAAATTAACCGATTCTGTTTTGTTTAGTTCACCTTCTATGAATAGATAAAAGGAGAATTTTATATCTTCATGCAGTTTTTAAAAGCATGTGAGCTCTCAGATCAGCATTCAGATTCACAGTTTCCATTCTGTTTTCTAGGTGTGGTACAATCAGAAAGGTTTCCACTCACTGCCATCCTACTTAAATGAACTCAATAACCTCATTCTGTGGATGAATTTGCCTCCTAATGTGGATTGGAGACAGTATGGTAAAAGTCATTCTTTTTCATCTTTTGAAAACCAGTTTTAAAATAAACTAAATAAATTTAAGTATGGAAATTAGGATTGCAGAGTTACACATTTCTTAGTAGGATTTGAAGGTGGAACTTTTAACTAAACAGAAGGTCTGTTTGTGTGAGGCATGTATGGCACAATAAGGTGAAATTTGAATTTATGACTCACTACCCCATATGAGTTTTCTTCCAAAGAATTTTCCCATGTAATATGTGTAAGTTAGTTTGCTATACTTAGGATGATAGTCACTGTGAAATCACTGTGATGGATTGTTTAAATAGGATGATTAATGCACAACAGACTATGAATTTATAACTTCTTTTTCGCTTTACTTTGTCTCCTTATGTAATTATCCAGGGTATATGAGGACTATCCTATAAATTATCGTAGTACAACACGATCATAGAATTATAGAATGGTTTGGGTTGGAAAGGACCTTAAAGATCACCTAGTTCCAGCCCTCCTGCCATGGACAAGGGCACCTACCACTGCACAAGGCTGCTTAAGGTTCCATCCAACCTGGCCTTGAAAATGTCCAGGGAAGGGGTCATTCACAGCTTCCCTGGGAAACTTGTTCCAGTGATTCACCATCCTCATTGTGAAGAATTTCTTCCTAATGTCTAGTCTAAATCTTACCTCCCTCCAGTTCAAAGCTATTTCCCCTCATTCTTTCACTACATGCCCTCATAAAAAGTCCCTTCCTACCTTTCTTGTATACCCCCTTCAGGTGCTGGAAGGAGGCTATAAGGTCTCCCTGGAACCTTCTCTTCTCCAGGCTAAGCAAGCCAAACTTTCTCAGCCTGTCATCATAGCAGAGGTTCTCCAGCCCTCTGATCATCTTTGTAGCCCTCCTCTGGACCTGTTCCAAAAGTTCCATAATCTGCTTATGTTGGATATTCCAGAACTGGACATTATACTCCAGCTGAGGTTTCACAAGAGAGAAATAGAGGGGCAGAATCCCCTACCTCGCCCTGCTGGCCATGCTTATTTTGATGCAGCCCAAGAAACAGCTGCCCTTCTGGGCTGTGAGTGCACATTGCCAGCTCATGTTGAGCTCCTCATCAGTCAGCACCCTCAAGTCCTCTGCAGCGCTACTCTCAGTCATGTCATTCCCCAGCAGGTTTTAAAAACTGTGAATTGCCTCGACCCAGGTGTAGAAACTTGGATTTGGCCTTGTTGAATCTCATAAGGTTCTCACAGCCCCACTTCTCCAGCTTCTCCAGGTCCCTCTGGATGACATCACATCTTTCTGGTGTGACATCTGCACCACTCAGTTTGATGTAGTTTGATGTAGTTTGATGTCATCTGCAAACTTGCCAAAGGTGCACTCAATCTCAGTGTATATGTAATTAATGAGAATATTAAACATCACTAATACCAGTATGAAACCCTGAGGGACACCGCTTGTCACTGATCTCTATCTGAACATCAAGTTGTTGACCACTACACTCTGAATGTGACCATCTAACCTATTCCTTATCCACTGAATGTCCACCCATCAAATCCATAGCTCTCCAATTTAGAGAAAAGGATGTTGTGGGGGACCATGTAAAAAGCAGATGTCCAGGTAGCTTACATCCATTGCTTTGCCCATGTCCACTGATATGGTTATCCTATCATAGAAAAACACTAGGTTGATGAGGCTGGACCTACCCGTGGTGAAACCATGCTGGGTGTCTCAAATCACCTCCCCATCTTCCATGTGCTTTAGCATAACTTCTAGGAGGATCTGTTGCATGATTTTCCCAGGCACAGAGGTGAGGTTGACAGGTCTGTATTTCCCAGGGTCATCTTTTCTAGCCTTTTTGAAAATGGGGACAATGTTGCCCTTCTTGCAGTCACCAGGGACTTCTCCTGATTGCCATGACTTTTCAGATATCATGGAGAGTGGCTTGGCCACCACATTGGCCAATTCTCTCAGGACTCTGTGATGAATCTTGTCATGTCCCATAGATTTATATATGTTCAGGTTCCTCAGGTGATCACGAACCTGATCTTCCTCTACAGTGGGAGAGGCTTTACACCCCTGGTCCTCTTCTTGTGACCCAATGACCCAGGAGGGGTGAGAAGAGTGGTTGTCAGTGAAGACTGAAGCTAAAAAGTTGTTGAGTAACTCTGCCTTCTTGTCTCTTGATACGAGGTCACCATTTTCATTCATCAGTCAGGTTATGTTTCTTTAACTTTCCTTTTTTTGGTTGATGCTCCATAGCATTCTGTTACTCAAGAAACAGGAGAGGCTGGTATATCTTATTTCTGTACATTAAAAAAGAGAGATTAGTATATTACACACCTGAAATCTCTAATTCAGATATCCCTGAACTGTATAAGAAATAGTTAAAACAGAAATTTTACAAACTGACTTTTAAAAAAAATGACTGTATCCAAAGAACCAGCTGTTAATGCAGGTGAACATTTAGAATATTGAAATCTAGTTTAAAAACTGAGCTTGATATTTCAGGCTGACTATCAGTCCATTCCAGTTCATTTCACTCTTAAGATTCTCTTGAAAAGGAATTGCTTTGTTTTAGAGAAATTTTAAAATAGATTTTGATAATTTTTTTAAGAGTTTTGGAAAAGGCTGGATGCTTTTCTGTAATGATAAAATGATTTAAAGTGTGTTTACAATGAAGAAGAATGAAAACAAAAACTGGTGAAAAGAGGGAAGGAATACTGGGTATCTGAACAGAAAAAATTCTTAATACAAGTTTCCAGAATGTCAATGCTTTCAAGATAGCTGGGGTCTTATTTTTCTAAATGAATGATGAGAATGAGTCAAAGGTAACGTATTTCTGAAGAAACGTTGAATGGAATGAAAGCAGAAAATTTTTAATAGAAATCAATTTTTCCCTGCAATTCATGAATACTACTGATGTTAGCTCATTTTCTGTAGCCTTTGATATTCCATTCTGGAACTTAAATGCTTAAGTAGCCTTATTTTTATATCTGTTATGGAGAACTAGAGACTTACGAGGTTATAATTGGAGAAAATTATAGTTGTGCCAAGGTTTGTGGAATACATTTTATGTTGTTGCATGACGTAGAAACCCAACAAGCAAAACAGTGCTTAATAAATATTTCAAGTCCTGGAGTGTCACCTATACAAATATGGGCTCATTATACAGTCTTCTGGAAGAATACGTTTGCTAAGTCTCAGCAGTAGAAGGGTTTATGAACTAGAAGGCAGTGTATTTATGCACTTATCTACTGGAGAGGTGCAATAAAGATGGATTGACCATGCTCTTGAGGCATAATGCAGAAGTACCTGTCAAAGAAAACCTAGAAAGAGAAGTCATTTATCTATCTGTATGCGTGAATATAAATGTGTATGTACAAATATATTTATAAATTTGTGTGTACACACATACGTGTGTATTTGTAGAGACAAGTGCATATCATAGAATCATAGAACAACCAGGTTGGAAGAGACCCACTGGATCATTGAGTCCAATCGTTCCTATCAAACACTAAACCATGTCCCTCAGCACCTTGTCCACCCATGCCTTAAACCCCTCCAGGGAAGGTGACTCAACCACCTCCCTGGGCAGACTGTTCCAGTACCCAATGTACATTTTAGTTAAAAAATAGCAAACCCTCAACTGTTTTCCAATGCTGTACAGGGCACTTAATCTCAGTTCATGTTAACTGTCTCGTACTTAATGATATTGCTCTGATGGAAGAACTACTTATATGCTCTTCTTAATAAAACAGTTATATGCAGTCCTGTAATCTATTCTTTTGGGGTTTTTTTCCCTCTTGCAAACTCTTTCTTTTTTTTTGTATGCAAGAGCAGTTCTAGAATATTATAAGAAACTACTGCAAGGGAGCTTGTTAGGACGTTGCAGAAATATAGCTTTGTAATTCTGACATACACTGCCATTTTTTAACCCACGGGATCACTTTTCCTGTCAATAGAACCAGTGCTTCTGTGTTACTTTTAAGTGACATAAAAGTAATCTGACCCTTGAAAAGGGAGTGTGAGTAAATGGTCTTTCTTTTCTTCACAAAAAATAAATCTTTCTTTACTGCAAAAAAATTACTTCAGTAGGGTAGAGTAATACTGTGGTTGTAAACAAGAGTAGTAACTACTATGGCATTGATACAAGCCAGGATTTTACTGGCCTTCTTAGCCACTTGGACACACTGCTGGGTCCTGTTCAGTGGGTTATCAACCCCCAGGTCTTTTTCAACCAGGAATCTTTCCAGCAATTTATCCCCAATAATTTGTGACCCCAGTGCAGGACCTGGTACTTAGCCTTGTTGAACCCCATACAGTTGGCTTCAGCCCATCAATCCAGTCTATCCAGATCACTCTGTAGAGCCTTGCTACCTTCAAGCATACCAACTCTCACACCTAACTTGGTGTTGCCTGCAAACTTACTGAGAGTGTATTTGATCTACTTGTTCAGATCATTGATAAAGATATTCAACAGAACTGGCCCTAACATTGAGCCCTGGGGAACACCACTCATGACTGGCTGACAAATGGATTTAATTCCATTCATGACAACTATTTGTGCCTGGAAATACAGCCATTTTTTCACTGAGGGAAGAGTAAACCTGTCCAAGTTATGAACAGCTAGTTTCTCCAGAAGAATGCTGGGGGAAGAGGCGTCAAAGGCTTTGCTAAAAGCTAGGTAGACAACACCCGCAGCCTTTTCCTCATCCACTAAATGACTCACCTTGTCCTAGGAGGAGGTGAGGTTAGTTGAGCAGGACATGCCTTTCCTAAACCCTTGCTGACTAGGCCCGGTCACCTGGTTATCCTGCATGTGCTGTGTGATAACACTCAAAATGTTCTGCTCCATAACCTTCCCTGGCACTAAGGTGGGGCTGATAAGCCCGTGGTTCCCCAGAACCTCCTTCTGGTGTTACTTGTAGATGGATGTCACATTTGTTAACCTCGATACAACAGGGACCACCTCAGTTAGCCAGGACTGCTGATAAATGATGGAAAGTGGCATGGTGAGCACTTCCACTGGCTCCCTCAGTTCCCTTGGTTGAATCTGATTCTGCTCCACAGACTTATGTGTCTAAGCGGTGTAGCAAGTTGCTAGCCTTTTTCCTTGGGATTACAGGTGCTGCTCCCTGTCTTCCAGCTCAGGGAACTACATACCTGGAGAACATCTGGTCTTACTATCAAAAACTGAGATGAAGAAGGTATTAAATACCTCAGCCTTTTTCTCATCTTATATGTTTCCCCTAATATCCAATAAGGGATGCAGTTTCTCCTTAGCTGTCCTTTTGCTGCTAATGTATTTATTAAAATATGTTATATTGCCTTTTATGGCAAGACAGCAGGTCCAGAGAGGTGCTTTCCTTAGTCAGCTCACTCATCAAGAGTGTCAGGAAGTAACCTACAATACTCTCGAGGAACATCCTAGATTGTTTCCTTTCTGCTGTATTCTACTTTCAGAAGACATCTGGTAGTTCAAGTCCCACTGAGAATAAGGGCTAGCAATCATGAGATTTCTCTCAGCTGCTTGTAGAATATTTTGCCTGTCTTTTCATCCTAGTTGAGTGGTTCAAAACAGACTCCCACCATGATATCTGCCTTGTTGGCCTTGTATCTAGCTGTGAAAAATATTGATTATTATTTTTCTTCTGTCATTCCAAGTTACTGGCTCTTGATCATCCCAAGCATGCAAGAAAAGGAAATGATAGTTATTGGTGATGAAAGATATTTACAGTTTATTATTATATGATCTGCTTTTCAAAGCCTTTCTTTGCAAGTGGAGAGATTTTTTTCCTCCTCCACCCCTTGCAGGGTTATCAGCAAGCTTCTCTGTGAAGATGCTTGGAAAGTTATGATGTTTTCTTCTTGTATTTTTCATGTAGAGTTGTATTTCTGTTGAAGAATATTTCTATGCCAGCTGGAAGTGCATGTAAATAAATTGAGGAACGGAAGTTAGCCAGGTTGATTTATGTCAGTTTATAATAATTAATGGATCAGCTGTATTTTTGGAACAACAGTTCAGAAATTCTTCTTGTATGAAAATAGCTTGTCTTCTGTACCATGTAGAGAGCCGCCACTAGCTTCATAATCATGTAAATCTGTGTTTCTGATGTGGAAAAAATATCTTAAGTCGTCTGTCTTACTAGAAAGTTAAAAAAATACATTTTGTTCTATAGTGGTTTATAAATTCATTGACAGATAATGAAAATGAGTGTTAATAAACCAAATGTGTGAAAGACTATTCAATAGAGAAGGTAAGATGTGCTGGGGGTTTGTCAAAACCCTTCAGTTCTGGCTGATCTTGAATTTTATGTGAATGGTGTTTGTGTATTTTTAAAACACCTTCTGAAATTCTGCATTCTCAACATTTAATAATTGTGAGCAAACAAAAAATGGAATAATGAAGTAAGAGGAGTAGAAAACCAAAAGGCAACATATTTTGCTTAAGCTTAAGATGGAAATTCTCATCAAGGAAAATTATGTTAATTTTCTCACCTAACTGCACAGATGATTCAGAATGAGTTTATTGTGCTGGAATGTGGGAGAAGGACTATTACCTACCTATTAGGGTAAGGCTATATAAATTAAAAAGGAGTAGTAGTCATATATAGTGATGTCTGTAAAGTACAATGATCAATGAAAGTTCTTATATCATTACTCAAATAGTGGAAATGTATCAAAATAGAAAGGCCTTGTGTGATGCACCTGGCCTATCTCAGAACTTCAATAGGAGTCATTGGTTTTTCAAAAACCTTTCATGCTAGGACTCATTGTAAGTGTTCGTACAGCATCCTCATTTATTTCAGATCCAGTTCTTCAAAGAACAAAACAGATCAAGAGACTCATTTTCCAGCTGAATTCAGTAGATTCCTTATTACATTGCAAATTGTAACTTTAAGCCTCTTTTAAAAACCTGTGAAATGGCATTTTGGAGGTACCTTCTTAACCATATCTAATTAGTGGGGGAGAAGTAAAATATAAATCTTTAATGAAGGTGCTGCCTTTCAAATTCTCAAAAAAATAGGAGTTACAATTTTCAGTAAATAGTAAGGTTTCATTTTATAAAAACAGAAAGATTGTCATAAATTTTAGATGCCTACAAATAAAAGCTTGGAAAAAGCATATATATATGCTATCTTCATTTTTGTCACACATACTATTATTTTTTTCTAGTCTGAGATAAAATTTTTGGAACAGATAAGCTTAGAGTGGTTTTCTGTTCAAGTTGTAACAATTATAATATTTAGAATTAGTAGTACAGTTTCAAAGTGATCTATGTACTTAAGACTCAGCATGCTCCATGAAGAAAGAGAAGGAGTTCCAGGAGACAGTCTCGGACACACTCAAAACAGAGTGCAGAACCACAAAATATACCTAAAGATAGCTCTGATTAATTTAAGGTGATGGCACGCAAGCCTGAATAGCCTTGAGAATTTTTCCTCTAGATCTCTCCACCCTGTACTGGACAAGTACTGCTTTCTTTATAACACTGTCCTCATTTTTACTGCAAAACCACTGATTTTGTAATGTATGATAATGTGGAAACTTGCACCCAGGCAGGATGGACTGAGCTGGAAACATTCCAAGTCTCCACGACTATGCTGAATTGCATGTGGCTTTCTTTTCTGGCAGATGGTCAGGTTTTAGTTTTTAAATAGATCTAGTGCATTTTCTTTTTAAGGTATGGTTTGCAGACTGTTAATAAGATGTTGATATGGTAAGAGTTTCTTGAGTCGTTCAGCTCCTGGATGATAACAAAGCGGGGTTTTTCCTACTACAACCAAGCTACTGTTCATTTCAAACACTTGTAATGTGGATGAGTTTTCCCTTTTCCTTTCAACTGTCCTGTCCAGAATGAAAAAGGATAGAATTTTATACTAGAGAAAGCCATAACGCTTAAAACCTTTTTTGAATTTATTTCACCAGGTTGGGTTGCCTTTTTAACATATTAAAATATAAAATCAATTTAATTAAGAACAATGTAATGAAAGAAATAGGATTTTTCAGCCTGGAAGGGAGAATACTAAGTGGAAATCATGGAGAAGCTGAAGAAGGTACTATTAAATTTTTATTGCCTTGCTTACTATTAAGCAGGTAGCATGAAGCTCCTATTGGCATTTCCAATGTAAATACTCTCCCTTGTATTTAACAGTGGGCAAAACAACTGAGGAAAGAAATCAAAAGAATCTTCTCAGCTGAAAATCGGATAAGAAAATATATCACCAAACCACAGCCATGTTTCTTTCTTTGAAAAAGAATACTGACATAGCTTCTTACTTTCTTTTTGCCTTCCTCTTCACACCACTCTAATCAGTGAAATAATGCCTCTCATTTCTCAGTCTCCGAATTTTTACCTCAGAGAAAGTTAAATGCTCTTAGCATCATGATATTCACTTACTCTCTGAATACAGCATTAAACTCCTGATATAGTATAAGGATCTCCATGCTCACATTTTTTCCTGTTCTTGAATTGCTTATGCTGGGCTTTGGAAAGACTGATATTGGTGACTATCACAATTTTTCACCTGTGCCCATAAAGAAGCCTAAATCAATGTAAAAATAATATGACCAACGCTTTTCCAAGGACATAACCAAAGAATGTTTTAGGACAACAGGGAAAATTCTAGTTGTGATTAAGTCAGGAGAATATTATGGCAATTTGTAGAATTAAAGAAATAATTTTATATCAAGAAATCTATGAAAAGAAGCAGACAGAGCTGAATCTTATCATGTTTGTTGATATTGCCTGTCCTGTTTTTCCCTTGTGAATACTGATTTGGTAAAATTTACCCTGAAGACTGTTCACACAAGGCTTGCAAATAAAATCCCTAAAAAATCCTTGCATAAACACCACATAAATCTGTTTAATGGGAGCTTTATTATTTAGACCTTCTTGGGTTTTCTGTCATTTCTGGGTTTTATTTTAAGTCTTCAGAGATGATGTTAAGTTCTCAACTTAATGAGCATCATTATAGCAGCTTTACATATTAAGAGAGCATATAAAGACAAGAAAGTATGTACATTTTACATCATGGTTACAGCTATATTGGAACAGAGATACATAAAATAAAATTGTCTAGGTGGTTCAGATAAATTCAGACGGGGTTAGATTATGAAAGTACATGGAAGGGTTTTTTTATTAAAAATATGTTTTCTAGCAAATAATGTATATAAAATGTGTTGGCTTATTTTACTGTTTAAGACAGTTTATAATTTACCCCCCCTTAGGTTCAAAGGAATATTTTTTTCCTTTGTGAATTACAAACCAACTTGTTGGCTTTATATAAATTAATCATCTGTTTTTGGATGATGGAGGGAGGGTAGCAAATACAGAAGGCCCGTATACTTCAGTGTAATTGAAATATTTAAAATAATGAATGAAGGCAAGTATTATATTTAATATGTTGATAGAATTTTGAATTCTAATTCAGAATGAAACTTGGCTTAACATAGTCACGCTTTGACTAATTGTAATTTAGCAGCCCCAGGAAATGTTGATCTCAGTTTTCTGTATAAATTTTCAAAAATGCAATCATTTTGTTAATCTATGCAGTTTAAATGAAAATTGACTGTAGAAAGTAGTTACTACTTTTAAGAAGAGTAATCATTTTTTGGAACCCTTCCACTGAAGGAAATTAATTCAGTGCAATTTCCTTTTTGATCAGTATTATTTGATACAAGACTGCAAAGAGCATTATGTTATTTAATGTTATGGTGTTTTTTTTTCCCACAGCAGTTATCTTTTCTTCACAGTCTCTCTTTATTCTGTACTAGAAAGTTAAATGAGTGTATTTCTGTATACGGAACCCAAGTCACCTAATGTAGACTTTTGTTTAATACAATGCAGTAATCTGAATTTTTTTTTTTGTTTCTGTTTGGGATCTGTGCACTTACTAGGGACAGGCCATGGTGATTTCAAGAGAGAGATTGTTTCACGATACATTAAATATGCCTGAGCAGAAGTTATGACTTGTGAAATATTTGATGTCATTTTGTCTTGGCTATGTTTTACATGTTTTAATTATTTCCTGTGTTTCTTTTTGAAAAGTTTCAGCAGTGCAGATGATCTGTAAATTTTCTCAAAATGTACAAGTGGTCAAACCTATGTTTATGAGCATGAATTCAGTTGCACAGAAAAATGCACAAGCATGAATTCATGTTTCTGGTTTAGCTAGTGCGCTTCTCACTGAATACAGCAGATACTTGATAGCAGTTGAGCAGTGGGATACAACTCATACCAACCTGGATTAATTTATGGAATATAGTGGACAACGTTCCTGAATTTGTGGCAAACTGACACAGTGCTGGATACCTTATGGTCTCTGCCACAGTCCACATGACAGCTTCACCCTTCTCACCATTCTGGGAAAACAGATGTGAAGCAGTAGGACCTATAGGTTTCCAAGCCTTGGCGTTTCCTCATCGTGGGCAGTATCTTAAGATTTAAAATAGCTAAAAATGCTACCCCTTGAACTGGAGTAATTGTACTGCAGAATTCCTAACATCTGAAGCTTGGGGGAAGACAGCTTAGTTATTCACATTCTTGATCAAGAAGGTGAGACTTTGAAAACCATGGGAAGATCACCTGTAACTAGAGCTTGGCTCATGGCCATAGAAAAAGAGGCCTGGAGAACATATTTCTACTCTTTGCCAATCTAGCTGGGCACTATTGAGCATAAGAAGCACCTTTCATGTTGTCAACTTCTTGTTTTAGCACTACAACAGTCATCAAGATTCCAAAAGCTTTCCTCCATCGTAAGTAGATTGCTTGAAAATCAGATATTGTTTTTAATTTTGTTTTTCCTATCCAGATCTGAAAAGAAGTTCAGATGGGTTTCAGTTTGTCCATTCAGTAAAAATTGGGTTTATTTCTATTTTTGACTACTGATTTCTAATACAATAGGAATCCCATATATATGAGTAAAGACACTTTTTCTTCTGGGTTGTTCTTTCACTGTTTCTCCTGGGTGTTTTGGTTGACAGCCAACTGAAAAAGAACCAGCAGTGGCCCAGGTGGCCAAGAAGGCCAATGGCATCCTGGCTTGTATCAGAAACGGTGTGACCAGCAGGTCCAGGGAGGTTATTCTCCCTCTGTACTCAGCACTGGTGAGACCGCTCCTTGAATCCTGTGTTCAGTTCTGGGCCTCTCACCACAAGAAGGGTGTTGAGGCTCTGAAGTGAGTCCAGAGAAAAGCGGTGAAGCTGGTGAAGGAGCTGAAGAACAAGTCTTACAAGGAGCAGCTGAGGGAGCTGGGGTTGTTTAGCCTGGAGAAGAGAAGGCTGAGGGGAGACCTTATTGCTTTATACAACTACCTGAAAGGAGATTGTGGAGAGGAAGTTGGCCTCTTCTCCCAAGTGACAGGGGAGAGGACAAGAGGGAATGGCCTCAAGCTCCACCAGGGGAGATTCAGGCTGGAATTCAGGAAGAATTTTTTCATGGAAAGGGTCACCGAGTACTGGAAGAGGCTGCCCAGGGAGGTGGTTGATTCACCTTCCCTGGAGATGTTTAAGGGGCGGGTGGACAAAGTGCTGAGGGGCATGGTTTAGTGTTTGATAGGAATGGTTGGACTCAGTGACCTGTGGGTCTTTTCCATCCTAGTGATTCTGTGATTCCTTTACAAAAATGGAATTTTACTAATACTTGTTTCCAATGGGAAAAATAGTTTCCTTTGATATGCTGATTTTTGCCTCAGAACAAATAACTCCTATTGTTATAAAAATAATTATGTAAAAGAAAAAACAAGGAGAACTTTAGAAAGTCCCTCTAGGCGAACAATAATAAAACTGCAAATATCATATGTATCAACTAGTGATGAATCAAAACTTTATTGACTTTAATCCTGTTTTGATTTTTTAACTACTGTTACACTTGGAAAGAAAAGAGGAGAAAAAAGATATTTTTTTCTATAAACTACCTTCTGATTCCAAATTTCTGTTTGTTAGATGGTTACAGATTGGCTCTATGAAGAACCAAACTAAACCTAAGAATCCATTGCCTATTCAGAATTTTTCTTCGTTTCCTGAACTGCGTATGTTTTTAACTGAAGCTTTATCTGTCTGTGATATGGTTTTCAGGGTGAACTTAGCTAGACATTTTTTTCTCTGCAAAACATCAGCAATCTAAAAATTATTTCAGCAATGACAAAATACCAAGTATATAAATTTCAATAATAGCCTACCTTACTCAAGAAGATGAAGTATGTGAAGATTTTTTAAGTTTTGTATTTAGTCTCTTCTGCGACATATATCCAGTAGTATCATACAACATCGCTGAATGCATTTCTGTAATTACAAATGCAGAAAAACAGCTGCTATTTATGTTTATTCATTAGGTTTTGGTGGGTTCTGACTCTGGAAATCACTCAACAGGAGATAGTATTTGGTTTGTCAACTTGGTGGTTGATTTCTTTCTGTTGCTTCTTGAGTATTTAGCCTTTTCATTCATCTTGTGCAATAAGGGGTCAGCAATGAACTCTGGAGCTTGAAGTCCTGATGTAGCATTTACTATTTTATAACTTACTTTTCTTTTCCCAGGGATCACACTCTACAGCCAGCCATATGGAGGAGCCTTGCTGGATGAGGACAAAATGTGCGCAAGCTCTAAAAATACATAACAGCTGCAATCAGCAGACAATTGAAACAGTTAATTCAATAAGCATGTATGCTGCATGCATTAGATGTTGTGACTTGACAGATGCAGTTCAGTTTCACTAAGTGAAATGTTTTCTCTATTTTGGTATTTATAGATGAAGTGTACAGATTAAATCAGACATGACTGCATTATTGTGCAGAGGAAAATACTGAATTTACACTGGCTGTAGTTTACAGAGTATTTGTGAGCAGGTCATGACATTTTCAAACAGATTAACTGCTTTAAATGGTTGTCTAATTTTTAAAATTCAATTTTCTGTAGAGGTAAAAGGTTTCCAAGAGCTTCATTTTAATAGTAAGATTTAAACAGATGCTGTGTTCTATAACTCATGTGTAGTTTTGTGACCGAACACATCATTTTGCTCCTGTTCTCTGATTAGATATTGATAGTGTACAAATGTGGTGTTTGCAAACAGTATTAAGATCCTAATGTCTAGTATTTATTTGGTAAGAAACTGGCCCTGTAAATGCTTGGGTTTGGTGAGATGTTTTTCCCCATTGTCTTTTCATTATATCACTTTGCTTTCTACCCTAGAATGGAGAATGTTCGGCAGTGTGGGGTAGCACTGTGTATCATGCTGGGCTTCTCTATCCTTACTGCATCCATTGGAAGTGCAATAGTGAAAGATAGAGTATCTGGCACAAAACGCTTACAGCACATCACAGGCCTGGGTTACAAAACTTACTGGCTTGCTAACTTCTGCTATGATATGGTACGTATCATGTGGGGCAATGTGTGTTCAGGTGTAAATTTTTAGCTAGTTTTTCATTAATGAGGAAAGAAGATATGGTTACAAAACATGTGAATAAGATTTGAATTGTGCAGAACAGCAGCTCATGGCTGTCATGTTAGCAAGCACTGGGACATTATTCCTATTTTAACCCTGTGAAATAAAATTCTTTAAGGCAGGAACTATGTTCTTTGTTTTCCAAAGCTGAATTGCAAAATGAAACAACTCCTATCTATAGATACCTACACTATTTTACAAATAAGAGGCAGCTGGCTTATCAGCCCAGACAAAGACAAACCTCCAGACAGAAGCTCAAAGCAGGACTTTCTGTGCTTTGAGTTGCCACTGGTAGAATTTTTCATATTGTTGGAGAAACAAGAAAATACGTGTCAAGTATTTTAAAGGGATAATATGTTGTCTGATGGTGGGTAATATGAGATATACTCATAACTGATACCCTTTATTTCTGAAAAGATGGGTAGTAAAAAAATATTTATTAATTCACATACACAAAATTACCTAGGCCAGAAACAGGTGAAGTCTCTGTCCTGATTGTTTTTCTCATACAAAGTTATTTCTACCATTGTTAGCATTACAAATAGTATTGTCTGTA
Source organism: Piaya cayana (assembly GCA_013389865.1). Taxonomy (NCBI): domain Eukaryota; kingdom Metazoa; phylum Chordata; class Aves; order Cuculiformes; family Coccyzidae; genus Piaya; species Piaya cayana. Next base: position 126,062 of record WAAB01023404.1, on the reverse strand, counting down.
TAATTTAATTAACAATCTGAAAATTTTCTTTTCTTTCTCAAATACAACAGAAGCTTATTTGCAAATACCACAAAAGTTTATTTTTCCCTAAGTCTTGCCTTTTTAATCAAATGTAAAGACAGGAATGCCACTGAAACCTCACTGTGGTAGGCCACATTTAGGCCAACATGATTAAATGAAACAGGAAATTTTTCAAGCCACTGTCAATTGATTTCAGTCATTGATTTTTCATCAGTCATTCAGTGGAGCTCATTTGGATTCCATGTAAGCAAGAATTCCACAAATTATCTTCAAATAACTTTTTTTAAGTTTGACTATTTGAAAACTAAATTTAAAAACTGCTCCAATATAAGTATGTATATATATCTGGGTGTGTGGGTATATGTGTTAATGTATATAGTGTAAGGCATTCATATAGGTCCCTTTACAGAAAGGCTGTTTCATAATTCACTTGTGATGAGGTTGGCAATAGTATTAGGTGAGTGTTGAATGAAAATCTGAGGTTAAGTCATCTACTTCTGAGAAAGGGGGAGAATTACAGTTTTTAAAGAACTAGCATGCTGTGTGTTGATAGTTTGCTTCTTTAAGGTGTTTTGGATTGGAAGATTAGTTTCAGAGGCAATAGTAAACAATTGGAGTCACCTGGATTATTCATAAATAAAATGATTCCTGGCCACAGAAAAGGGACATAAACTTTTTGCATCATGCTTAACACACTGGGTCATGGAAAGAAGGGCTGTGATCTAGCATAGGCAACATGTACATGAACTAGCCTGGTCAGGAACAGAGATTTCTGGAACATTCTCTTCTCATTCAGACTTTTCTTAATCTGAAACTTTAGAGCTTCACCCATCCATGCTTGAAATCAGAATTTTCACACTTGAGCAAGCTTGAAGTAAGAGCACATTTCTCCAAATTTTATTTTCTTGGTCAATTTTTGTATTCCTTTTCTTCTGTGTCAGATAAGAGGGCTTGGCTAAAAACTCAGTCCTTCATCGTTCAGTTTCTCCTTGTGCAGCAAAGTCAACTTCTCGTTTTCTGCTAGTCTGTTCCTTTCAAAATGTTCTCACAAATTCAACACAGTGCTGCATGATCAATCATGATCTGGGAAAGAACAAACGCTGCTTTAAATGCTAATTAGGCTGCGGATCATTTAGGGACACTGAACATATGAATATATGAACTGTCAAATTTGAAATCCCTGTACATATTTTAAGTATTACAGGCTGTCTCCCATACTATGGTAGCATAATCTCTACTAGACCTGCAGAAGTATTTGATTTATGAAATTGCTGTTCTTTATTTGTACATGTAAATGATATTCTTTACTAAGCTCAGCAAATGGATATTGTGTAAGTACTAAAAAAATTAATGACAGATATAGATGTTTTGTTCAGTTTAAGGTTGTGTCACTAGAGGGGTAAATTTAAGGTTATTTTAATTTTGCATGCCCAACTTCTATAACATACCATGCTTTCAGGTAAAATTTCTGATAGAATTTAATGTTTAAATTATCTATCGGTCTATCTGTCTGTCTATCTATCTATTAATCTATCTATCTATAGAAAAAAGTCCTAGGTCTGTTGAAACATACTGGGACTCAGATGCCTTGTCACTTCTCTACTGCATTTTTAAACAGCTCCAGGATAACTGAAACCTAACCTGTGGATTGGTATGGTATAATATTTATACATGTCACTGAATTAGTTATACTGTGAACAAGATGAGAACATTACGTCTACCTGCATTTCACTCTATTGCTCTTCTTTAAAAAAAAAGTCTTGTCTTGCCATTTGAAAACAAGTGATGCCCTAGGATTTAATTTTGAACAGGTTTGCATTGTACATCGGTGAGAAAATCCAGTTTTAATAGTAAGGATGTTCTTCGACACTAAATACTTAGCTAGACTTTGATTTGTTTCCTCTATTGCAGTTGAATGGCAAAATCTCAGTTATATTAGGATAAGATTAAATATTATATAACCAGAAATGGATCAGTCGCTGCCCTAATCAATTCAACTTCAATGCAGAGAGCAAGCAAGCACTGAGACTAGAACTGAGCAGAGATTTTCACATCTTGGCATTCCTAGTTGCAAGCAGAACCAGTCTTTTTTGAACACTTGGATATGAATCCCCTGTACCAATCACATCCTCCTCACCTTAAGTATTTGGTTACCATGATGTCAAGAGACTTAAAAAGAGCAACTACTTTCCCTGTTGCCTGATAGCTGTAACTCTTCTAAATATCACCTCTGTTCTCATCAAAAGTTCTTGTTTGCTTCATCAGCATGCATAGTCCTTCATTAAAGTCGCCTTTAAAATTGTACTACTACAGTTCTCTTATGACTGAAGCAATAACCAGAAATTCCTGTTTCTGAATCCAAGACTCTATTCACAGTATACTTCAATGTTTTGGAGCACTAGTCCCATGTAGACTCATTATCTGAAAAACTTAGCTTGGTAAATGGATGTATTGAATTAAGGGAAGTAGCTGGATTTTATTTTGTTAGGTATTTGCATGTCTATATGTGTGTAAGAAGAGTGGTTTCACAGCAAATGTGCACTATGAAATCTCAGAGCTCTTCTGTCTAATTCTTCCTAATTTATAGTGTAATTTTATGGCAAATATGGAAAAGTTAATTTGTAGAGCCTGTAGATGCTAATTAAGTAAGACCAGTAAGGGATGCTCACCTGTTAAGTGCCTTTTTTTGTCCTTTTGTTTCTAGCTTTTTTACATGATTCCAGTCACCCTGTGTGTTGGCATTATTGTTGCCTTCCAGCTATCAGCCTTCACTTTCCGAAAGAACTTGGCAGCCACTGTTCTCCTGCTAGTACTCTTTGGGTATGTGATTGGAAATGCTACTATGGAATTATAGCTTGGAAGAAACAAACAGAAATCTTAGAGTTGGTTTACACCTGCTGCTGGATGCATGATTTTTTCTCTTTGGAAATGATTATGATTCAGTAAAAAGTGTGAAAACAGGCTGAAACATGAGCTTGAATGTTCTACACAGAAGGTGGGGGGAGATATACATATTTAAAAAAAAAAGTCTCAGGAAATACTCAGCTTGTATAACAATCAACAAGAAATTGTATGTTATCTTCCAAAACATGAAATAGTAATAACATAGGTCAGAATTTGAGTATTTAGCTGTTAGAATGCCCTCAAGAAGGTAAGAAGTGACTGTCCTTCATCACAGTTCTACGAATTTTTTGTAATTCTGTAATTTTTTGTAGCTCCAGGAATTTATATTTCCAATGAGAAGTTTGTCCAATGCAGAGAACTAGGCTACCTGAAAGGTTTTTTTCCAAACAGTACTGTGACAGAAACAGTCCTCCTATATCAGCCCCTTGCTTGGTTTCAGTGGAAAAAACTGTTATAAAAAGTTAAAATAACTGGTTAAACAGAGGGTTGGTTTCTCTGTAGAAATAAAGCTCTTGAGCCTGGGGCTCAATCAATCTAATGGTCTGTGTGTTCTGTTCCTTTAACTCTTTCTATGTGCAGTCCCTGGTGATATAGGAAATACTGAAGACTAATAGCTAGAGGATAAGAATTCTGTGAAGAAATTTCTTTCCTATTTCAAGAAAGTGAAAGTAGTTGTTGCTACTTTTGTAGAGTGGAATGCATATATCTTATGAGACATATTTTTAAATTAAATTACTCCACAAGAAAATCACAGAGAAGGAAATTATAATAGAAAAGACCTTCTGCAAGATCAGGTCATGTTCCATTCCAGGAGCAGTCACAGAACATTAAAAGAACCACCAAGGCAGAAATTCTTATCAGTCTTAGTGCAAAGACTGTCTTACATTTGCAGCTGTTGAATCCTTCTTGTAATCCAATTGCTGTCAGTTTAGCATAACAATAGCTGTCTATAGAGATCTTAGGCAAGCCTCAAGCAAAGCATATAGTATGCACCTGTATGTCTGCTGAAGTAATGACTTTTTCTGTGGTGTGCTAAAGGGTTTGGTTCTGCCCATAGTATAGTGCTAAATCTCAGGTACTGAGAGCTACGCTGGCACTGTTGTAACCAAAATATTGAGTTAAAGTTTGAGTATTGCAGTAGAAACAAGCATTCACTGGAATGTCTTTTAGAAATCTTTTTGTTGACTGCAGATGCAGCTTAATCATCTCAGCATAATCCCTCCTGTACCATTCATATTTTCTGGCATTATAGTGATTTTTAACAAGAAGGTCTATCTATTCAGTGTATACTAACATGTATTAATGATAAAACAACTGTCAATCAGTAAATTTATCATGTTTCAAGGGCACTTGGATAAGTTTTGGAGTTGTTACTCCTCCTACTCTACCCTTTACTCAACCTAACTACACAAGCCTATTGTGGTCATTTTATCCTTTCTCATTCATCTGCATTCCATAATACATTTTTTTCCATTTAATTTCTTTTTTTCTCTTCAAGGAACAATTGTAAAGCATTTCTGGTCTAGAATAAAGAGAAAAAAATAGCCAAGTTATATAGAAAACTTAAGCTGTGTGCCAGAAGGGGATATGCTGGAAAGAATAATCAACAGTTTCCTGGTGTGCTACTTTAAAACTGGTTTCTTTTAAAAATGTAGTGTTCTTTTAACACAATTTCATTGTTTTTCTCTTCTAGCTGATAGCCAAGTATTATATAGTACAACTGATTAGGTGCTTTTGTCCAAAATGTCCTGTCTTTGATACTTACAAAGTAACTACAGCTGAAGCTGAAGGAAAAGAAAGAGGATAGTAGTGTAGGTGTGACTGGCAGGTACTTCAAAGGTTGCATTGGAACATTATACAACTTTAGTATTCCAAAATTCTTACTCATTTCTTAGCAGCTGTTAGCAAACAAATCAAATTTTGTTTTCATTTACAGCACAGTAATAGCACTGTAAATCTTGTCTTTTTCCTGAGATGTTTCCAAGGATGGACTTGTTTTATATTTACAGTATTCTAATTCAGAGCAAAATTTGGAAGAGTGATTTTGGTCTGTACATGAAGAGAAGAAAAGACTCTATGATAAAGACTGGTGACAGGATGCTGAAAAGTATAGGATGATCTTGAATATTTACAATCTTCATTTGAGATGAATGTTAAAGTGACTTTTATGGTTTTTATCTAAACTACTGTTCAGTGCATTGAAGAAAGAGATCAACAGATCTTTGGGTAGTTGCTTTTGCATTGAACTCACTGTTAAGGCTTGTTCGGATGCATGGTTTCATAATCATTCAGGAATCAAGGTTGGGAGATTTCTGAAACAGAAAAGTAAATATATGCAGTTGATATATGCAAATATTAATCATATCTGCTCACTACATGGCAACAGAAATTTATACATCTATGGAATCACAAGGTAATTTGATAATTAAAATATGTCCTTTTTTTTCTCAGTTAGTCAAAATTGTTGTTTGCATATCTTAAAAGGAGAAAGTTGGGTGGGGGTTTTTTTTCTAGTATGGTAATATGTTAACTGCCTCTTTTTAATTTTTTTTAAAGGGCAAAACCATTACTAATTTGTGATAATTTTGTTTCTTTAAACCCTCAGATATGCAACTTTACCATGGATGTATCTCATATCCAGATTCTTCTCAAGTTCAGATGTAGCTTTTATTTCTTACATCTCTTTAAATTTTGTGTTTGGGCTGTGTACCATGCTGGTTACTCTCTTACCTCGTTTACTAGCTATTATTTCCAAAGTGCAGGTCAGTATAAAACCTTTGCTTTACAATGTGTTTGCTTAGGTGTGTGTATGTTTATACGTATATGCACAGAGAAGATATTTTCCAGGAGAAAGTCAAGTATTTTAAACATTCACAATTTTTCTGTCCTAGTGTTACCATCTTGAATTTATCTTGTTTGTAACTTAAAAAAAACCAAATGCTTTGTAATAACAGAAATAATGGTGTTACTGGAAACTTTAACATTTCCCAGACCATTAAGTTGTAATTGACACATAATGAGAGCTGTTCTGGTCCATTGAATAGATCATATGCATTGTAAAATGTGTTTGAAAAATATTGAAATAATAGATAAGCCACTCATTCCTATGATCTGTAGTGCCCTGTATGAATTGCAATATGCATTGCCATTCTATTTATGTAGCTTATATTAATCATAAATGTAATTATGTAATTTGTTGGAGAGGAGATCCAGAACATGTATGAATATCTACACATGTACCAGGTCAAAAACTTGATGTTTGAAGTCCAATCTGGATGACATGTCACTCAAGTTTGCAGGTAGATTTAGTGTTGACTTTGATTGAAATTGGTGGTTTAGAATTAATAGCATTCAAGTATAAATTTTTTAAGAAACTAGAAAGATCATGGTCACATGTTCTGTTTCTATCTGTGAACCTCAACTAAAATTAGAATCCCATAGCCCTATGTGCTCTAAAATCAAATAAGAGATGAGCACTTCCCCAAATTAGTTCGCCAAATGTACCTCTGATCAGTTTACCTTCAGTGAGATTTGAATGCTCTATACAGCTTTATATGTGTGCTTAATATGTTGTTAGAGAAAGCTAATGTTTTTAGCCTTTTTTTGGTGTGTGTGTGGTTTTTTTTTATCTCCTCCTTGATGAATCCTAATGCAGAGCCTTCAGAACATCTACAATATCCTCAAATGGGCATTCATCATATTCCCACAATTCTGCTTAGGCCAGGGTTTAATAGAACTTTCATACAACCAGATCAAGTTTGATCTGACCAGCAACTTCGGAATAGATTCATATGTAAGCCCCTTTGAGATGGATTTCCTGGGCTGGATTTTTGTGGAAATGGCCCTGCAAGGAACTCTGCTACTTCTTTTACGGCTTTTTCTTCATTGGGATCTCCTCCAGAAACCAAGGTGTGTTGCCATTTGTATTCAACTTACTGTTAAAGAAGGAAAATGATAGATTTCCTTGAACATCTGAAGATGTATACTTCTGATAACATGGTCTACCTGAATTAGTGGAAACTGCAGAAAAAATACAAGTAATTTCTCTTTCCATTGGGTTCTGCTGAGATCTGATCACCAAGTTTAAGTGATTGCAAGTAGGGAGTTAAAACAGAAATACTCAGTACAGCAATGCCAATTTGCAAATTATAATTTGTTACCATCTTCTGTTTTAGGGGTCGTTGTTCAATTAACAGCATGGTTAGCCCTTTAGAAGATGTTGATGTAGAAATGGAGCGACAACGACTATTTGGTGGAAGAACTGATAATGATGTCCTCCTTTTGTACAACCTCAGGAAGTGTTATGGAAGTTTCAGTAAGAAGAATACAGCTGTGGAAAGCGTAAGCTTGGGAATACCAAGGGGTGAGGTAAATAGGTTCTTTTCCCTTTCAGAAATTACACAATTCTGAACAATTGTTCAGACATACTCAGAATGTCTATGATCAAATCACAGGATAGAATCATAGAACGGTTTGTATCGGAAGGGACCTTAAAGATCATCTAGGTCCACCCTCCGTGCCATGCACAGGGACACCTTGCACTACATGATGATCCTCAAAGCCTCATCCAGCCTGGACTTGAACTTCTTCTGGGGTGGGTCTTCCAATTCTTTTCTGGGCAACCTATTCCAGTAAAAAATTTCTTCCTAATAACTATACTAAATCTACCCTCCTTCAACCTAAAACCCTTAACCCTCATTCTACCACTATACTTCCCAGCTTTCCTATAGGCCCCCTTTAAGTACTGGAAGGTTACTATGAGGTCTTGCTGGAGCCTTCTCTTCTTTAGGCTAAACAAGCCAAAGTTGGGAGTTGTGTTTCCCTTTTCCAGTCAGTGGGAACTTCAATGGACTGCCACAGCTTTTCAAATAAAATGGATAGCAGGTTAGCAACTTCGTCTGCCAGTTCCTTCAGGGCCTGCAGATACATCTCATCAGGGTCCATGGACATGTGCATCTTCAGGTTCCTTAGGTGGTCCAATACATGAAAGGGGCCTACAGGAAAGCTGGAGAGGGACTATTCATAAAGGCTTGTGGTAATAGGATGAGGGGGGATGGGTATAAACTGGAGAGGGGCAGATTTAGGCTTGTTGCAAGGAGGAATTTCTTCACCATGAGAGTGATGAGGCACTGGAACAGGTTGCCTGGGGAAGCTATGGATGCCCCACCCCTGGAGGTGCTCAAAGCTAGGTTGGGCAGCCTGATCTGGTGAGGATGCCCATGGCAAGAGTGTTGAAACTAGATGATCTTTAAGGTCCCTTCCAACACTAGCTATTCTCTTATGATTCTCTTACAGTGGGTGGTTCTTCATTCTCCCAGTCCCTGACTGTATCTGTAGATAGTGACAAGATCTGTAGATAACAGCAGAACAACTTCAATTGTAGTATTTTCTGAAAATCAATAACTGGACAAAAGCAGAAGCTCTGATGTTGTATAAGAAGCAACTCTTCACTTAATTTTTTTGGTTAAAAATTCGTCAAAGCCTTATTTCTTTCTTCTTGTTTATCTGTACCAAGTTACTGTTTTATACACTAACATAAAAAAAAAGTAGATAGCATAGTAATTCAATGACAGAAGAGAAAGCAAAGAATACCAAGGTCAGTTATAAACTGGAGTGCTGAATCCTGAATTTGTTACTGAGTCAGACTTGTAGTTCCTGTGCTGAAATCATCACAGTATATTTTAATATGGCATATAACATACTACTTTTAAAAAATGGGAATTTAGTGCTAAATACAGTAATCTTTAAGATTTCAGAAGAGCTGCCTTTATTTTCTTTTTTTTTCCCCAATGATTTTCATGCTTTTGGGAGTTACAGATGTTAATTTAAAAATTAGGAAAATACTTTTCTTGATTCCTAACAGGAAAAACAAATTGGAAGATATGAGAAACTACTGTATGGCAGCACATGTACAGTGATGTCCTGCCAGTTATAGATCAGTTGCTAGATAACTGAGGTAATGAGGAGGATGTTATTGCTGATTGAAACCTGTTTAGCAACTAAAAATTTCACAAAACAAGTGTCTTAAAAATTATGAAGTGCTCTGTGTAGACTTATTATGAATCCTGTCCTAGCTTAAGCATATATTCATTGCAGCTGGGAGTCTGAAATAACTGTTGAGAGTCAGGATGTGTCTTGGTTATTCAATGTTCAATTACTTGTACTGAGTGAAGCAGCTCATGAGAAGCTGAGAAATATTGACTCTATAAACTGGTAGTTAGGGCTTTCAAACAGGGTTTAAGATCCTTAGGTTCAAATCTAACATTTACTAATAATATAGATAAATAACACAGTTATTAGGCAGGATTTTAAGTGGAGGGATAGGATCCTGAATAAATCACTTTTAGGTATTAGGTGGTAATGAAAATATTTCATGAAAACTAATTTTCTGTGGGAAAGGGGATTCATACATACAGAATATCCATATGTAGTATCTTACAAACATGAAACAGGAAATAGGAAAATCGGAGAAACTGCTGATGAATTAATATTACAATTTTTTTGCAGATTGATTGCTTTTCTCTCTCTTTTTCTTTTTTTATCTCTGTTAGTGTTTTGGACTCCTGGGAACAAATGGAGCTGGGAAAAGCACAACATTTAAGATGCTGACTGGAGATGTCAGCCCTTCTGCAGGACGTGCTGTTATCAGGACTCCTACAGGGTAAATAACAGAGTCTGATCAGAATAATGGTAATTGATAATGCCAATGATCAAAGACTCAGCATGTCTTGAGTCCTTTATACTATACTCTCAGGATCTATTTTGTTCCCTTTTAAATGTATATTGCTCTATTGCTGTTAAGATGTAGCAGGAAAGCACTTTTGCATTGTTTAATTCCACCTGACAGCTTTGTTAATTGAGAATAAACTCATCTGGTCACAAAAGAGCAGGCTCTAGGAAGCCTTAATATATAGCCCTTTAAAATTGTAAGAATTATGAATGTATGTCCAGATGCATGACGCATCCCCTATAGCATTGCTACACTGAAAATTTTCAGGCTTTGGCTGATGAGCAGTAGTTCAATTAGATAATTTTAAAATGTTTTCTGATGCTTATGTCCTGCAGAGTCATTAATTAATTATTTGATTAATATCCTATGTATTTAGAAAAAGAGGTAGTGTTGCTTATATTAAGGTTGACTTTGATGGAGTGATAAGTGAATAATGGACTTATTTGGTTAGATGTAAACAACATTTACCATTTTTTTTCCAGCAAAATTGGAGGGGAAGTAAAGTTATTTTTTCAGTCAGGCAAAAGTAAAATATCTCTGTGTATATATAAGTGTATCCTGGACTAGTTAACAATTTGAAAAATTCTGCTTTCCTAAATGATGACTGTTTCAAAATGTGTTTTGGAGAAGGACAGGTGAAGGGTTTCATTCAGAATATTTTTAAAGGAACCATTTTGGAATTTCCAGAATGACATATTGCATGTCTTTGTTTTAGAAATTAAATGCTTCCACAGGTAAGTATTTCCTCACTTCTTTAAAAAGATAATGATCAGCAGGCTTAACTTTAAAATGTAATTAGTTTCATTCACTGCAAAATTCAGTTTTCTGGAAAGTTTACTCTTCTTTAGAAATGAACACAATCACTGTTACCAAACATGATTTTACTTAAGTGTATTCTGTTTGATTTTTTCATTATCTTTCATAACAACTTTTTTTTTGTTAAGAGACTCTGTTTAAAAATAATTTGGTAACAAGGAACTCCTAAAATGACCATCAAATAATTGTTAATCATGAAGAAAGAATGACTAAAAAGAGTTTGAAAAGTTTCTCCTTAATATAATAAGAAGTGATATGAGTGAGGTTTTGCAAGAGTTATGGAGACTTTTAGATGGTTGCTTTCATTTACAGTTTCCCAGAACACAAAAATTTTCAGACATGAAGCAAGAACAATAATAATTAAAAAAAAGTGATTTACAATCAGGTAAACTGGTAATTTTTGGTATTCTTTTGAAAGTGGTGGAATACTTTGTACCACGATATCACGGAAGTCAGAAATTTAACCTAAAACATCTTGGAGATGCATGAGGTTATATAGAAAGAACCTCACACATTGATAATCATGTTGTATTCAGGGAACTGCTCCTAGATTCTCAAAGAAAATAAGAAAAATGTAATTCTCAGCAGTAGCTGCATTTTTAACAGGGAAGAACAGACTCACAACATCCTCAAGTACTTCTACAAGATCAGTTGACCTCTAGGTTGTTTTTCAAATGTTTCATACAGCAAGTAAGGAGTTTATTCCTAAGAATCTGAGAGAAAACTATCTGCTTAGCTAACAAAAACTTATGCATAACAGCGAGATGTTATGTAATAGTTTTCAATATCACTGAAATTCATAAGATGAGGCATTATTAAGTAGGAATGTTTATTAAATACCGGACCCAACTTTTACAAACAAGTTTTCTCTGCATTCTTCTTGATGGGGGCATTCTTTTAGGGAAGGAAGCTCTGATCTGTTTTTATTAAGCAATTATCTTTCTGATACACTACAAATTAAACAGTTATTTTAAATACACTATGTGCCTAACTTTGTATGTTACCATTTACATGACAAATGTATGGTTATAGTATGTAAGCCAACCAGTCTACTAGAAACCTGTTTTTTAAAAAATTTTCACATCCTTCAGCAGAAAATGTTTTTAGGCATCTTCTAACCTCTGCGATCCCATTCTAGTTATAACTGTGATGTGTTAAAGACAGTCTACTAAGAGAAATAATAGGAATGTGCAACTAACCACTACCAATCTTGTGAAGATAATAGCAAAATGCCATTCACAGAGTATTTTGACTTTTTTATTATTTAGTATATTTTATTAACATTTTCATTATCAGTGACATATCTGTCCAAATGAAACGTAAAAAATAATTATCATACAGAGAGTTTTTCTCCATATTATGGATATTTGCAACCACAATATTAAAGGATGTCAAAGGAAGAAGCAGCATTGAAACAGTTACCTTGGAAGATGTGGAAATAAAATACTGATACTGAAGTATAAGCAGTCCCTGTTGTAAAGGGCAGAAATATTAAAAGTTAAAAAGAGCATGACTAGAAAGGAGATTTTTTTAAATAAGATTTTCCTACCTGTATTTATAAAGTATGGTGCTATCCAACATTAGGAAACTTTGGGTACAAATGGACTCAAATTAGCTTATGCTTATATCTACTGCCATAAGTAGATTGCCACCAGTGCATGGCTATCTAAATGTGAGCTAGTGCATAAAGCTGTAAACATTTTTTTAATTACATATTCTGCCAAATAGCTTGAAGAGGTAAGATCTGTATTAAGCATGTGCTTTCTCCCCCTTTTGATACTTTGGTCTTAGCCCTTTTTAGTGACTGTGTCATAAAACTTTCTTCAATGGAGAAGGACTAAACATATCTTGGAAGGGAAAGTGTCAAAATCCTAAGTGTCACATCAAGATTGGTGTAAAGTAACAAAAAATGTTGCTTATGGTTTGTTTTCCTTTTTGGCTCTTACTAATTTGAAGTCTTTGTCATGGTACCTTGCTCAATAGAACTGACTTTAAGTTAATACTTTAGAAGTATCCCTTGTGGGGTACACAGAGGAAGAAATAGATAAGGTGTTTCTTATGCTTGTTTTTAAGTTGCCCCATTGAGACCTGAAGCATTTGACTGTCTTCCTCATCTAATTAGTTTATCTCCCATGAATTTCCATCTTTCTTCTGCACAGAGAGATCCTCCATGACAGGAACTCCCCATCCTATTTGAATTAAAAATCAGTCATCTCAGCTGTTGGATTACAAAGGTGTAGGAGCAAAGCACTGCTTTCTAAAGAGGGGAAAGTAAAATATTTCTTTATAGGTAGAACTTGGACTCTTCTGGTAGTTATGATATTCAACTTGATAAATAATTAAAACTGTAATTCAAATAGCTTTACTTGAAAGGCAGAATAAATTTGCATCAATATAATGACTGAGATAGCCGTTGTTACACTGTACATCAGTATAATTAGTTTAATTATAACTAAGCTATAGTTACATTAATTATATTTTAACTTTGATTTTTTATAATGTTAATTGAGCATTAGTATGCACTGAATTGAATATACAGTTAAGACTACAATGGAATGTCTAACTACTTTTGCAATTTGTAAATTTATATTTAATTTTGACTAATTAATAGAATTTATCTCTCTACAGAAGCCATTGTAGGTACTATATATGCCACTTGCTTCATTTTAACTGCCCTCAAAAACTGCAGAAAAAGCATACAAAAGTGCAACAAAGCACAGTCAGGTCAATAGTTAAACAATTTTCCCAAAAAGAACCATAAGGGTGATATTGAGGGTACTAAGTTGTGTCTGGAATTTGAAACTAAGGTGTACCTTTGAATGCCAGCCCTCAGCCACCTATAAGCTCTGTTGCCATTAACCACTGTAATACAAAAGAAACAAATCTAATCTCTGCAAAAACCATCCCAGACACCTGGAAACTACAGATCCAGTTTAGGGAGGAGAGAGTTTATCCAAGATCAATCTTACTTGTTCTAGAGTTTTAATTTCTTTCCAGTGCCAGAAAAGGCTTCTGACTGGAATATCCTATGCAACCTAAATGCATCCTTCAGGTCTGGAATCAGATTTCAGGGGTTTCTTTCAATGCACAAAAGGAACAGATGGACATGAAAGGCCTTAAAGTGATCAGTGGAGGAACAACTTCAAATAATAATAAAAAAATCATTCAGGGTTTAACTTCTTATCCCCAGTAACTTGCAAGTTTCTTTCATCAGCAGTACAAAAGTCTTAAGAGGAGCAAACCAAACTTATGGAAGCCTCCTTGAGTCCTGTTTGGGGTGTTTTTCAGGATGATTTGCACCAAAGTATCACAATTCTCACTGTATAAATGGAGAATGAAGCACTTGGGAAGGGATGAAATACAACATCTTCTGTATTTCAGTTACTTGAAAATGCTATTTTTCATGAGGATTCCATTTGTTCTGTTGACCTTTTCTGAAAGTTTATTAGAAATGTAATTTTAAAAATTTAAGTTTTTGTTTAACATGTAAAGTATTCTGGGCACATCCTGTTAGTTTCATATGTTGCAGCTGTTCCACTTTCATGGGAAAAAAATTAGTAAGTGGAAGTATTGACTGAGCATAACAATATAGTCTAAAACTGAAGGCTTAAACAGGAAGAATAAAACTCATGTTCCAGGTAAGTTTTATGATGTCTTAACTTGATCAGGATATGTAACCAAAGTCACTGACAGAATTTAAAGCTACCAACTGCTCAGTGATTTTATAAAGATACAGAAAGTACTGCATCAGTGTATAAGTCTGATCTCTTGCCTATGGTTTTTGGATATTACACTGGAATTCATAGTGTTTACTATACTGAAGGAGATAAAGGCTGAGAGGTGGAGTATGTACTTAGAAATTCTATCTCTCTTTATTTATAAAATAAGCTGACATTTTTTCTTCCTGTATGTGCTGTTGTTTATACAAATGGCTGAATGGGCAATGCTAGCATGCTGATAATAAAAGGGCAGAAAACTAATGCCTGTTTTTCTCTAGCTGGAGAAAAAACCCCAGCATTTTGCTTCATGCTGACCTATATTTCAGAAAATATTAAAAATATACATTTCTAATTTAATGCTGATAACATCGTACATGAATTTAATTTTAAAAAAGAAGGAATTTACAATATATCTTTTATTGAAAAGGTTTTTTGATATCATGCCATTACTGCTTGAAACATTTATTTCAGCTACGACTCATGAAAATTAAATCTGAGAGGTTAACTGAATTTCAAGGAAAATCAATCTGCAGACATGAAAGCAGTTTTCTGTTGTGAGATATATAAAATAATTAAGAATTATGCTGTGCTTTTCTCTCATTTATTCTTTCAGAAAGTCTTAGGACCTGGCTAAACAAAACCACAGGACAATCTCCAGGTTTTCAGTTCAGAAATCTACTCAGTGATATTGCTGAGGGGAGAGGAGATATTGTAGATGCATAAAATAAAAGAAAAATCTCAGTAAAAGACAAGAATCCTCATACGGCTTGCTTTTTTTTTTCTTCTTCTTCTTTTGGATCAGATTGTTTTCTGCTTTGACAGATACAGAGATGGGAAAAAAATAGATTTGTGAGTTCTTCAGTGAATACATTACAATCTCTTTATTAAAAGGAACTCTTTAAGTATTCAAGGTCAGCACTAATAGATAAAATACAAGATAAAGACTAAACTGCATAAAAATATTAAATATTCTATTCCCACTGCACTTTTCCTTCATGAAAGCCAAGGTCAGTTGGTGAGATATTGTTCATCACAACGCTCAAATCACATCTGTACAACTAGCCCTGGAGACACCAAAGTGTTTTTATTTCCTGATGCAAACTGAGTAACTACTGTCTAATATAGTCTAGCAAAAGAACATTAGATGCTTCTTGTTTTTTGCAGTCATGCATGTTTATTTTTTGTTCTTCATCATGTGGACCCATTCACAAAATTACTAGGTTGGAAAAGACCTCCAGGATTATCAAGCCAAACCATTCAAGACTAGATATAGCTATCCAGCTATGGGGTCCAGGCTGAGGAAATGTCCCTGAGTGTGATTTGTTCTCTTGTGACTGAACTTGACATATTACCAAAAGTCCAGTCTCTTGTTTCCCCACAGAGAGCATCTGCACCAAAATAAAACTTTATTAGTGTGCCTGAATCTTCCTAGTAAAACAAATCTCTTTGTGTTCAGCAGCAACTAGAGATCACTTCACTGCGGGCAGTGTTTCACTGTGTTTGTTAGATAAGGAAACCACTGCATCTGACTGGTTATGCAAAAAACATTAATCAATCCAGATCTTCTGGTAAAGATGACCTTAAAAAATAATTTAATTTGATTTACGTATGGCTGGAAACTGATCTAGTAGAAGTTCTGTGTATAACTCATTTAAAATAACCTGTAAGTGGGTATAAATTAATGAAGAAATACACTTCTGGTATCATGCTCCCCTTAAAATCCCTTTTCTTTTTTGCTAAGTCTTTGTCTAGGGAGATGCCTACAGGCACTTAACTTCCATCCAAGCCTACAAAGGTACTAACATTTTCTATCTTTGCCATTAAGAGCAAAGGACCATTCTATTTAGTCCCTAGCAAGTTTGATCATAATCATGATAAATTATCTTCTGATAGCATTAAAATATATTTTAAGGCTATGATTCATTATGTAAAATGCAATTTTGTGTTTCCTTTTTCTCTCCAGACTCCTGAATCTTGTTAACAGGAGATACATATTTATATTTTCACTAGTGATGGTATTTGTAGATCCTGCATTTAATACATTTACTTTGAGTCTAAGTGATTAATCAGAAATTTAGATCTCTTAACAAGAAATGCAGAAAATCACTAAGTGGAAAATCATTCTGTTCTCAGAACCTTTTAAAAACTTTTTTCTTTCAAAGCTCAGATTTTTTTTTATTGTTAAGTATCTTAATTTTGACAGGTCTTTTCTGTATATGTAAATCAGCATCATTGAATGTTGAATTAGATGTTGGAATAAATAGGATAGATTTAGTGTCATTATGGGTAATGAGACACCCTTGCAATCAAGCTTACTTCTTCGCAATGAATGTAATTTCAAGTAATGCTGTACATCTACAAAGTGATGGCCACAGTCTCTTAAATCAAGATCACTTTATATTATTTTTTTGTCTTCTATTGTCTTTTAACCTACTAGGCTTTAATATTCTGTGTTTTGTTTTACTGTTTAGAGAAAACATGTATATGTGTGTGCACAGATGCACAAACAATACACAGCAGTACTTTTTTTCTCTCACTCTATTCCTTTAATACTGAATGTGATGCATGCAACATGCTTTTAAAATATGTCTCCTAGAGCAGGATCTACCAAAAAGACAAGGGAGGTAAACCTGGTAAGAATTAATTCTCATAGATCTGCACTTCTCCTTTGTTGATCTGCTCACATTGACACACAGACTGTGGTGACAATACTAATCTGAAAGGGATAAAAAGCATGTATTCTGTGTGGTTGGTACCATGGTAAGTGACCATAGTGAAGACATTCAAACTCTTCTACCCATGCAGTTGAGGGTAAGTGTGTGTATCTTGAAGATTTTATCCAAACAGTGAAGCCCAGGGCTTTGATTTTCTTAAGCAACATTCAAATCTTATGCTTTTTCTTTAAACAGATCTGAAATGGATATACTGTCTGCTAGCTCTGAAGGCATTCTCATTGGCTATTGTCCACAGCAAGATGCCCTGGATGAACTTTTAACGGGTTGGGAACATCTTTATTATTACTGCACGCTGCGTGGAATTCCAAAACAGGATATCCATAGGGTAAGTATTCAGAAGAGACTTGCAGTGGAAGATATAGACAAGTTGGGCTGTGGAGTTTATAAAATGATTGTAGGTTTTGACATGAGATAATATGTAATATTTCATCTGAACAGCTTTAGTAATCAGACTTTTCATTACATATTTAAAAAAATATGGACTTTTTTTCTGTCTGTTATGCCAGTTCAAAACACAATTAACATCACTATGAATAGTAAAAGAACAGTAATCAAAATGAAATCTCATACACAAAACCTCTGGGGGAAATGGTTCAACACCTTCACTATCACACTTAGAAAACCGGGGGGGGACCTTGCATGTCCTGAGTCATGTACCTCTGAAGAACTATTTTCTTCAGAGACGAGATTAAAGCCCAAAGGAGTTAAAAATTGTTTATTGATTACATAAATAAACCAAACATCTGGATGCTGAGATGACAGATGTCATCACTCTGCTAGTAAATGCCTTAACCTTCACAAGCTCATCTCAACCACCACAGATGGTGGCTGCATTCAGTGCACCTACTGGGAACTATGCCTAGAATATTCCAGCTGCCAGACCAGGTCTGGAGTTGTCCAAAGAGAGAGGGCAAACTCACGTCAGAAAATGCTTTCAGAGCTTGCTAACATAGATGATAATATCTGGGAATGCCACGTGTTTTGAATTTACAGACACAAACGTACCTGTGCCGACTGGCAAACAGTGCTTTTATTGTCTAATGAGACACTCAGTCTCAGAAATTAAGTACCAAATGGATAGAGTGCAAAATGTGAGGATTTTCTCTGTTTCTGCTGATGGAAGTTTTTGATCTGACACAGACTTTAATAGCTCAGTCTCTTGTGCTTAATTACATCTCTATTAACACGAGAAAACTGTAGTGCAATATGAAATCAGTGTCATTCCTGCTGTGTAGGCTGATCCTGTTCAGTTGCTATGGCTGTAGGGTTGTCCTTGTCACCTCCAAAATGTTGCTTGTTGTTTTTCTTTTCCTTTTTCCAGAAGTAAAACTGCATGTAAGTGAAATATCTTTTTCTCTATCTATCCAGCGTTTTCCTGGCTATCACCACAGAATCCACTAAGTGGTTTATAGTCAGTTCCTTGTCTATACATGAGAGGGCTGCCTTCTGGTTCTTTGCACCTATTTTTCCCAGTAGCAAGGTACTATTCCATAAAGATATGATTCCTGCAATGTGACATTGAATATTCAGAGGTAACTGCCATTGTGCTCAAATAATAGCATAAGCACAGGGGATATTTTAATTTTTTTTTAAATCTTAAGTTAATAATTTGTGTGTTTCTGGAAGAGAGGCTGAAGGAAATAAAAGATTCTTACAAGTCTTTGCTTCTTCTCTTTGGCAATATCCTGCCTGACTGGATTGACTGTACATTTCTTGCAGGCTGTTTACTAATCATCATACAGTCTTTTGCTTAGCTGTTTTGCTCTCCAGAACTGATTTGTAGTAGTATTTTCTTCTGAATACTAGTAGAGCACTGAGAACCTGAATATGTTTCCCTTGATCTAAAGGAAATATATTAAGGGATAATTGTTATTGCACTAAACCCCTCGACTATAATTACCTGTTTTCTCCATGAACTGACAGCTCCTTTCTAACAGCTGACCTAAAAGCCTATCATAACTAGCATCTATTATCATGGCACTTTAGTAGACATGAAGGAGGCAACACATTCTGGCATCTCCTCTAATGCTTTGCAGGTATTCAGAAAGATGATGTTAAATATCCTTACATCTTACATATATTATTGAATATTTATCATCCTAAATGTATTTTAAAACAGGAATTATTTTTGTTATTTAATTGTGCAACAGTGTGCTCTTAAAATGCTCTAAACATGGTTTTTAAGCTTTTCTGTCTTATAATTTTTATAAGGAAAGACAATATATTCTTGTAATACTTATGTCCAAATCACAGTAACATAGAATGTCTTGGGTTGGAAGGGACCTTAAAGATCATCCAGTTCCACCCCCACTGCCATGGACAGGGACACTTTCCACTAGGCTGGGTTGTTCAAAGCCTTATCCAGCCTGGTCTTGAGCACTGTCAGGGATGGAGCATCCATAACTTCTCTGGGCAACCTGTTCCAGTGACTCATATCATGGTACAACATGTATTAAAAATGAAGCAGTTTTAATGACACTCTAAGAAAAATAGAAATCTCAGAAATACTTGAATGATTAAAGTACATAATTTTAATTAAATTTCATGATACTTTCTCAACTCATATGCCTTAGGACATATACCTACAGTGTTACTTTCAGCAAGCACACTCCAGTATACAGGATACACGTACTCCCCACATGTGAATAGGCTGAGCACATAAATCCATGTGAGCGGTGATTCTCTGAGAGAGAAATGGAGTAAGAATGAACCAATGATGTAATCTTACAAGGACTTCCCCATAATTAAAATAATTGCTGCAGTCTTCTTGGAAATGTTGCTGTTGTAACTGACTTGATTTTGCCAAAAGAGGTGTCTGAGTGAAAGTTGATTAGGGCTATTGGTGCTGTGCTACCTTTCTGACTCCTGGAGAAGACTCTAAGCTGGTTCTATTTTAGCACTCAGAAAAACTGTTTGGGTGTACTGGCAGACACCTTCTTCTGGTAATATCTCACCTGTAGACAACTGGAGACAGTAGCTTTGAAAAGTGTGAACTGATCCATGCATTACAATAGGCTGTTAATGCTTTAATCTTCACTCTGTGCAAGCCCTGTCAACACCAGTAGCAGAAGAGAAAGTATGTGTGTGTGCACATGAATTCTGCTGTTGCTGCTTGATTTAGGACTCCTTTGGATCATTTCGTCTCCCAGCAATTTCTTTGAGTATAAGGAGCATGATCAGAATCTATATGGAAGCTCAAGAATGAGAGAGATCTGAGGTATGCTTAAGTACCTGGATTTCATAAGTGAACTGCCCCATGTGGTACTGAGTTTATCTCAGGTGCCTGGGAAGTCTTTCAGATTGCTGTGAGCAAGACAATGCCAAGAGATTTCTGTGCTGTATCTGCAGAGTGTTTCTCTACATGTTCATATGTAAGTGAACACTACTGCAAATACTGCCTCCTGCCTGTATTTGGTAAAGAGCCACAACAGTAAACCGACTCCCTGTACTTTCTCTGTAGAAAATGTGAGAATAATGCTCTCTAAAATATCTGGCATTTGTAAGCTCCATTTTAAATGCAGAAGGCTTTACAGATAATTGCAGTACCTATGAGCTTCCACTTTATATTCAGATCCAGCTGTTCACTGGATAGCTAGTACACAGCTACTCCAATCACAGAATCACACAGAATCACAGAATCGCTAGGTTGGAAAAGACCTCCAGGATCACCGAGTCAAACCATTCCTATCAAACACTAAACCATGCCCCTCAGCACCTCATCTGCCCGTCTTTTAAACACCCCTAGGGAAGGTGACTCAACCACCTCTCTGGGCAACCTGTTCCAGTGCCCAATGACCCTTTCTGTGAAAAGGTATTTTTCTGATGTCCATCCTGAACCTCCCCTGGGGAGCTTGAGGCCATTCCCTCTCATCCTGCCCCCTGTCACTTAGGAGAAGAGACCATAACCTTCTCTCCTCAAGGTTTCTCAATGGCTGTTCTCAAAACCATTTGAGGAGCAGTTCCTCAGAAGTTAATCTTCTGATTATCCTGAACCTTATATTATCTAGGTGTAGGCTTAGACTATTTTTATAGGCACCTTTTCTGCCTTAGTTTCACATTTGTGATATAGAGAATGCTCTCCTTTTCAGTTGTCCTAATTTTTTGTCTGTGTTGATTGCAGAGCAGACTTTGTTGCCATATGCTTGCGATCAAGACATCAAAGAGCTCCTGCAAATAATATTTAGCTACTCTGGTTTATCTTCATCAAAAACTGAAATGCAGCTCTCAGAGGAAAACAAATGTTTTTGTCAGTGGGCCCTTCCAACTGTGTGGCGTTGCTGTCAAGGGTTGAACAGCTGCTGTGTTTCAACTCAGAAATGGCTGGTGCCTGGGGAAAGTGTGCATTTCAGTTGCCTATAGAGAAAACAAGGCCTGGGAATGCTTTGGAATAGCATCTGTTTTATTTTCTCATTCCCTCCTGCCTATGGTACCACACTTCAAGCCTGCCTCTGAGTGTTCACCAGTGAGTGTTTACGCTAATGTGTACACTCACATATATGATTTTGATGTGGAAAGCAACATATGTTCACCTTTTTTTTAATAAATTGGCAAGCAGGGAGGTGACTTACAGGATGTGCTGCTCCTAAAGTAATCTGTTGAAGCACTTAGTTCAAGGATCAAGTCCTTTGGTAGACCGATTTATCAGCAGCAGGAGTTAAGTGCCTGACATAAAGTTGAGTGCACTTAATGTTCCAAAACAGTAATTAACTGAATGGGAAAGGAGGAGAAAAACGGGTCATTTGCTATCAATGTTAAGCTTCATGTAGCGCAAAGCTTTACTTTACTTCCCAAATATGCTCTGAAAGTTTCTTTTTGCATGAAAAATGGAAAAGTCAGAGTAGAGCTTTTGGGCTGTTTACACAGATACTAGTTTAAAGTAGTTGTTTTAATTCTTATTTTTATTTCTTTAATTAATTAAGTTTCAATTTCTCATCTTTTTTTCCAAAAGACAGCATACAGCTTATGAAAAAATATGAAAAATTTACACCCTATTAAATCACATTGCTCATCCACATTACATCTTGTGTTGTAAATCTCAAAACCAGCTTCATCAGGACTTCAGAAGCAACTGCTTGGAAAGTCAGTATGTTTCCTGTTTACATTTGCTCCCCAGGAAGACTTTTGCACTGATACTGGAATCTCATTTACTTCCTCACATGTTATATTTTATATATGCTGAAAATAGCAGTTTGTAAAGTCATTTAGTCTTTGCATGCTTGTTTTTCTTGGACCCCAAGCAGATCTTGTTTATACAGTTTTATAAGGTTCTGAGATAAAGTACTATTTTCCCCTAGAACTTTGACCATGAACATATGCTTTCCTAACATAAAAAATCTAACAGTTTGGAGATTATTCTGAAGCAGAATAAACACCTTTTGGTGTGGAATTGATGACTGATTGTTATTTACAACATTCAAACTACACTACGTTCACCTACTACATTCTGGGCCCCTCACCACAAGAAGGATGTTGAGGTTCTCGAGCGAGTCCAGAGAAGAGGAATGAAGCTGGTGAAGGGGCTGGAGAACAGGCCTTATGAGGAACGGCTGAGAGAACTGGGGTTGTTTACCCTGGAGAAGAGGAGGCTGAGGGGAGACCTCATTGNCAGAACCTGACACTTTGAACAACAATTTGGTAGTGTTTTGTTATTTTCCAGATGATTTCAGAATTCATCCCATGTTTCTTATCATTTGTGTTAGATATGTTACACAATTTCAGTATTATGCCAGGTTTGCTATATGAGGGTTTGTTCAAAATAAAATAGGAAGTAGTTTTACATTGTATTTATTTTGTTAGAAATGATGCAAAATCTATACACTGATATGTGAAGACTTTCAAGTCAGAATAGACACACTCTCACATTTTTAGTTTTCTAATAGATTAAGTCTACTTTAACCTTTACTCCTGCAAATACTAACATCTGTGCAAAAATCCAAACTACCTTAAAGCCTCTGCTGGAATGGATGTAGTCTCTAGGAAATGCACAATTTGGAGTATTTGGTTTCAATTTTACAGATTGAAGGGTTCATTTCAATGCCTATTTCAAAGCTATGAGAACTAGTCCAAATTAATCTGGAGAAAAAGAACTTTTGCTGAGGATGTTATAATTGTTGAGGGAAAAGTAAATAATTTATGGAATAATGGAAAATGAGTACACTGTTAACCATAGATCTAAAATCTATTATAATCTGGATTTGTAGGGGCTATGGGTGAAGTGGTTGGGAATGGGGACAAAAGAGTTTAAATACATTATTTCACCCATAACTAGATATAAATCGTCTTTATTGTTCAAGTGCACTCACAATGTATATATTTGTATGTAATTCACTGTCTTTTAATTTGGCCTCAATGTTACCAGCTTGCTAAATAAATTGATATATCTCCTCACTTTTCACTGTAGAAAGTAATTGAAACCAGAAATAGAACATCAAAATGAATACGATGAGGGGGGAGGGAATGTGCTAGTGTATACATCTTGCATTCACTAAAGGAAGGAAACCATTAGCATTGTAAATCTCTTGCATAATTGTGTGTATGGGTTTGAAGGTTTGTCAAATGTTCAGTTCTGAAGTAGTTTAAGAGGGATTTTCACTTTTGCTTTATAATATACTATATTACTAACCACAAGATACCACTGGTTGTGCAGAAGAACGACGTTATAATGGAGATGTGCTGGCTTCTGCACAATATACATAATACATAATATTTCATGCAGATGACATTTTTGTTGCTGTTTGGTCATATTGATGAAGCCTAGACTATTATTACTCTAAATCTTATGATATGCATTAAAGAAAGAGAAAAAGTTTTGGGCCATCTCTTGAAAGATAAATGAGCTCTATGTTCATACATTTGCTTGAATCATGCTCTGCAATGCTCCTTTGAAATGTAAGGGTTGAGGAGGATCACAGGAATAGGAAATTTTTTTAGGTGCAGTGGGAAATCAGTACTAGTAACAAAGCTGGTAATTCTTCTGTCTTTATCTTGCTAATGTGACTTAGCTTAAAAAAATCTGTTCTAATTGGTATGTTTTGCATCAATGTATATCTAGATAACAAGTCAGATTGTGGTATGCACTGCAATGATCTCCAAGGTTTATCTTGGAAGCTCTACACATTTTAAAGAAGCAACTAAGTGGGTACTATGAAATGATTCTACCCCACTCTTTGTACCTTAAGTAAACTTTGTCTTGCACAATTGCCATAGTGGAAGATATGCCAGGATTTTTCTCCTTGTACAAAAAAAAAGATGTCATAGACATGGATATCTGTGCACTGAATGCCTGAGTAAAGTCAAGTCAGTTTAGTAGACTGGATAGTCTATCATACACTTTGGAGTTCACTTTACAGGCTGTTTCAGTATATAATGAGACCAATGTCTGGAATTTAAAAAAACCCACTAAAACAAAGCAAACAAAAAAGTCCCAAACAAGCTGAAAATCTCAGCTACTATATCTTGGGATATAGCTTAGACATTTAACCACTTCTAAACCCACAGAATGTTTGAATTTGCCACACTTCTACTGTTTAATCATTTTTGGTTATGTTATTTTTTTCAAAAGTCTGCATTTAACGTAGTCAGAAAAATATTTATGAAATGCAGCTTTTGCCTGAGAATGGGTATTGTTGTCAGGTTCATGGAACTCAAGTGACTTTTTAATACCAATGCTAGAATCCACAGTTGAATACTGCAGATTCACACCACTGCAGTATTGGTCCCGCTCACAAAGAACTTCCTTTTGGAGATGTCTCTTATTTTTATACATAACACTGAAAAATCTTGCTAAAAGGGTCAAAAATATCTTGATCATTTCCTACGCAACTGTCATATAAAATATGATTATTCTTATGACAAAATCCAAAATCCATAGTGAATATTAAATTAACAATATTTTTTTCTATTGGTTTTTCTGAATTAATTGCAGTGTCTGACTGGTTTAGTTCAGTCCTACCTTGCCTTTTTGCTGAAGGTAGTGCAGAGGGAGAAAGAAGGATGCACCATACTGCTAGAGATGATCTTACAGCTGATCTCAGGCAATAGAGACCATGCCACTACTTGTTTTATAAGAATCTCCCAGCTGTGGTACATCCAGATTGAAGATATGCTGGCTGTATTAACAAATTACATCACCTTTTGATGATACAGCCACCCAACCACTAAATACCTGCTGCTTTACAGGGCACATCTGAAAGTAGTGAGTAGAAAAGTGACTGCTATGTCCTTCATGATTTTGCATGAGGTCTCTCTGGATGGTCCAGCAGTGATATTTGATACAAGTGGAGCAAGGTTCATGTTACATTTAAAATTCTCTAGGACTGGTATTTGAGGAAGCCTTGTACATTAGGACTATCTGTGACAGGTAAAGATGAAACGCCATAGATGACAGCATGAACATTTCTCTGACTGTGCTTATGTGCCTGCCCAGCTTACTCACATCACACATACTTATTTATGCAATTACAACCAAAATAGCTAGGGTCAACTTACCCCTCTCAGTTATTAGAAAAGTATATTAATTCAACTTTAAGTTACATTTTTTTTCCTAAGAAACTTAGTCTTCAACCTGTAACTTGCTTTTCAGCCATTTTTATCTTTATGACTAATTTAGACTTTTGTTTTCTGAATATTTAGTCACTAATATATTTGATCAAATAAATACCAGAGAATGAGGCGAACTGAGGAACATTTGAGATCACTAACCCATCAACACAAAATGAATGCAAATGACTGTTACATATAATTTTAAAACCAGATTTTCTATATAAGAAAATGCTTATGCTTTGTGGAGAACTAAAGGGTCCTGGAGCAGCTTTTTGTCTAGGATTCAAAAATAATGACATGCAGCAAGTGAATGTAAATAAGGAAACAACATGTACGTTAGCTTGATACACATGAATGGAGTTTTCTTTCAATCTGAGCACAAACACTGCCTAATTTGGCTCATCTTTACTGGCCTTCAAATTTCTAAATCATAGGTTTCAGAGGATCTTGTTAACCGGTTACATCTCAGTGCCCACGCTGACCAGCTGGTGAGAACATACAGTGCTGGCACAAAGAGGAAACTCTCTACAGCTGTGGCTTTAGTTGGTAAACCCCAAATACTTTTACTGGTGAGTAAAGGTAATACTGTGTCTGTGATAAATAGGTTACATTGAATTTTGTTGTCTTTTTTGTTGCTCTAAAGAAAATCAAGTAGTTTCCTGATTAGTCAAGGAGTAATTGATACACGGATGTACAACTATCCTCTTTGTTCTGCTGTATGAACACTTTTGATTTATTTTATTCTCTAGTGTTCACAAAATTAGAAAACGCAAGTCTTTTTTCTTCCTCCTCCTCCCCCTCTTTGGATAGTTAGATGAACAGCAGAAAAAAAAAAAAGACCCTAAACACACACAAATGCCCTTGTAGCATAGATGTGTGATTTTTTTTGAGGATTTCCTTATGTAGTAGAATAAAGTAAATATAAAATATATTAACACTTTATATATTTTCTGTTCTGTGTATAACATGAGGAATAGGTACATGAAAAATTCTACTGGCTTCCTTAAGAAGGAAGATTCTTATTTTAATGAGAAATTTGGAGCTGTTGTTACTAATTATTGGCCCATCTTTTTCAGGATATTTGTATTCATTGCTACATCATGCTCCATAAATCTGGCTAGTTGTTATATCTTTTTTATTGTATTCACAAATCACACAATTAAACTATTACTCCTGAATGGTATTAATTTGAATTATTTATCACATGGTTTTTTGGTGCTTGCATCCTACTGCTCATTTAGGCTTGAAACTGTCCTTTCCAATTCAGACAATGTCTTTTGTATTGAAGATCAGGGAATTACAAAGCTATAGGAACTATATCATTATGAGTCTCCACTCTCTTTCTTATGGTTGCCCATTGTTTCACTAGAGATTAAAAATCACTTTCTTATGCCATGTATGGGAATAGCTAAACCAGTTCAGTCAGAATTGTCAGAAGGAAGGATTAGACTTTCCAGAATTGGGTGGGGAGAAACCACAGCTTCCAGTGCTAGATCATAGGCTAAGTAGAACCAGATAAAACTGCTGTTCTCACAGGGTTCATGATCGGACATATTTTTCTGCTTCTAAATTCCTATCATTTCATTTCTTCTGAGCTGAATTATTTTCTTTACTTTTTGTGCTTAAACTGACCCTGGCTCAGTTAGNTTCTGAAAAGAAAA
The DNA here is from genome assembly GCA_013389865.1 of Piaya cayana. Lineage (NCBI taxonomy): Eukaryota > Metazoa > Chordata > Aves > Cuculiformes > Coccyzidae > Piaya > Piaya cayana. Next base: position 98,935 of record WAAB01023404.1, on the reverse strand, counting down.
AACACCAATATAAACCACTTAATCTGCTTCTAGGTAGCATCCTGGATCATAGCTATTCACTTAAATAATAGTATGGGTTGCTTTATTTTTATTAGCTTTTATGTTTTCTTTGTTAACTATCCATAGATAATAGCGGACTGAACTGTTTTATTTTTCTCCTCTACCATTGATAGCTAAACACCAAATCAGCATTGAACTTGATGTTTTGTTGGCTTTTATTCTTGAGAACTTTGTTTCCAGTGTTCAGCTGGGATTTCTTGCTGCAAATATGTTGGCCAAGGCTACATACCATGCTAATAGGTGCTGACACCCCCCATGGAATCCATAGTATTAAAAGAAACTGGAAGAGTTTCCTTCTCCCTAGTTTTGTAGGTATAGAGACGGTCTTTTGACAATCAGATGTCATTTTTTCTGCTTCCACAAGTAAATGAAATGAAAATTTGATTTAGTGAGGAGAGTAGGATTAGCTAGGAAGGGGAAATGTAGCTTTTGTAACTGCACTTCTTTCTCCATGAAAGCCATCTGAATAGGAAATAGATTTTCCAAATAGTTTACATTGGGCAGCACTGAATGGGTTGTTATTTCATCCTATGGATTCTCTCCACCATGGGTGAGACTTCCTCTTGAAGCGACTCTGGGAGTAACTGCTGGAGGATATTTAATCCAAAAATACTATTCATTTCTGGCTATGGGGAGAACAGTGCAAGCAGTTGGGATTTATAAGACCTTTCCTCCACTCATTTGTGTATATGTATGTATATAATTAAACATATATATGTATCTTTATAAATTATATTTAACACATTATTATATAATAAATAAACATATTATTATATATCTAAATTTCCTTAATAAAAAGTGCCTTCTATAAATTTAGAATTGAAACAATGTGTTAAAATGAAAACCTTATTAAGGTGTCTTTTAACTAACTTCCTGCAAATGTAGCTTTTTCAGAGAAAAAAAAAGATTTTATTGTGAGTTTTGTTAATTCTTCATGTGGGCTGGAGCTATGAATTGCTTTTTCCATGCTGCTGTCAAGTTAATTTCTCCTGTAGGATGAGCCCAGCTCTGGGATGGATCCTTGTTCTAAACGCTACCTTTGGAAAACCATCCTGAAGGAAGTTCAAGATGGCTGTGCAGCTGTGCTGACATCCCACAGGTAAAACTCTTTTCCCAGCAGAGAGCGTGTTCCTATTCTTCCTCTCTACTTAATGTCAACATCATATTCTGAAGGCATATTCAACTTGATGTGAAATGCAGAATATGTCCTGATGTATTATGGCAGTTTGTTCCTGAAAACTGAAATTGTGTATATCCTAAATATTTTCTGTATTTCATTCTCAAAGATTAAATGAGTTTCAAAAAGGCTGCAGGCACAGAAAAAATGGTGCAATTAATTCTTCTTTTTACGTGTTGTAATGTCTCTTCTTGCTTGGAACACCAGGCTATCCTTTTGCAGCTGTATACTTTACAAATAGTTACAAAGGGAGGTGGGAGTGAAAAACTCTCTTATGATTTTATTAAGGATTCTATTTTGGATCAATGTATGAATAAAGTATGACATGACATCATAAAGGCAGATGCCTCAGCTGTTCTCTATATACACTGCTAGAAATGATAGGAGTGTCCCTGTCCTCTTAGAAGAGTCTGTCTGCATTAAATATCTTGTCAGTTCTCTGTAATGGTCACTGGTATATCAGTTTAATGGAGAAAACATCAATACTGGTTTATAACATCTCTAGTAAAATGGAATAAATTAACTTTTCCCTCAGGCAGTATAGTATAGTATGTATAATTATATATAAAATGGCCTTAAATGAGGGAGAGATCATGAAAACATGCCCAGAGAGGACAGAACTCGTTAATAAAAACAGCAACGTAATATTTTTGCCAAATGAGATCTGAAGTGTAGGTGAATCAGTAAGAATACAGCAGAACATCCCTCAATGTTTTCTATATATTTCCTGATGTTGTCTAGATGTATTTGTTGTCCCTGAACATGTGTGCGCTACATTATTAATAGAAAAATGTTCTCAAAATTTTCTACGGTTTTATTATGGAAGCTGAATCTTGAAAATCGCATATCTGTATTTGATCCCCAAGTGCTTACCATCTCAGTCATTGAGGGAATGCAAGTTATGCATTGTGGACTAAGCCGAGTGATTTTCAGTAAACTGTGCTTTGACTTTTCAGCCTAGATTAAGAACAGTTGGTTTTAAAATGCCAGCTAAACAGAACAGTGCTATGGTCTCATTACTAATATGCTGTAAATATCCAACAAATTGTTACTGATTGTTCATTTAGCTCTACAAATGAGTGACTTGAAGCAGATAAAAGTACAGTGATAATGTAGGCATTTCATTTCTAATTATTAAGACATTGCTGTGCTGCAGCGGAGGAAGAAAATGTTATTTTATGCTATGTATACTGTTTGCTGGACGCTGTTGGAGATTTATTTGAGGTTCTTTTAAAGTCTACTTGGTATAAGTGAAGGAATTCTTCTTGTGAAATGCATCTCAGTAAATAACTGCATTAGATATAGAGGTGGTTTCCTGTGTAAAATTTAGTTTTTCAGGTCTATTACCTTAATTTTCATAGACAATGCTTAACTTCTGTTTTCAGAAGGAGAGAAGTGAGGTTGTATAACTGTCCATACAGGCCAATTTATGTTATTTTTCAACAGCTGGGGACTGTTATGCCAAGGGGAGCATTAGGAGTTATTGGACCTCAAAGAAACTCAGTTAACTTGCTGTTTTGTAGGAACATGCGTTAGCAAGTCCTCTCCCCATCTCTCAAATATAGTTGTTTGGCAGTTGCTATCATATTCTGTCATATTTTAAGGAAATTGTTCCTAAGAATGTACTTAATTGCCATGTTTGTTCAGTAAAAGCACTTTAATTTGGACTGGCACATGTCTGAGATGCACAAGACAACTCTTGTTTAGTTATCTCAGATGGGTTGGGGAGTGCATTCAGTGAATTGCAGGAACACCAAACAACTTTGACTCCTCTTTGAGATGATGGATATGTCCTGACTGATGTCCTATGTCTGAAGCGATGTTCTGGAAGAACTGCTCACACAATTCTATACAATATCTAGAATGGCAGCCCATCTGCCCTAAGCTTTACAAATCAAAATTATTATGTCTCCTCTGAAGCAGTTGGATCTAACAGAATGATGCTTTTCTAGTAGGCCTATATTTCCACGTTCTAAATTCTGTTTGGATTTTAGTATTTTGCATCTTCTTTTATCCTGTAATCTGACTAAAGGTAGCTGCTTTTCAAGCAGTTACTTCATTTTTCTCCCTGTATCCTTTAACTCAGAGTGACCACAAGAAGATACAACACGGAATAAAAAGTTCGTGATTCTCACACTCAGTGGCGTTTGTGAAATCATCTATCAGGTAGCATGTGATAACAAAACAGTTGTATTGTGGCCAGAATTGTCCAATTACTTCTGGACTGGAAACATAAATTCCATTTTAGGGCTCTCTCCTAGCTGCTATGTGGTAATAACTTCTGGTATGTACTGACTAGAGTTGCAATTTGAACTGTTACCTTTAAAGTCAAAGGTTTTACATACCCATTTTTGCAGCTGTCCAGATTCCTTCCACTTCAACTAAATTTAGGTATAAACTATAGTCTCTGTTTTCACCATTATTTTTTTTTCTCCCTTTATTTGTAGTATGGAAGAATGTGAAGCCCTCTGCACGCGGCTTGCTATTATGGTCAATGGAAGTTTCAAGTGTCTTGGTTCTCCGCAGCACATTAAAAACAGGTATTACATGTAAAACCCAAACCTTCTGCAGCCACGATCATCCTAAGAGCTGGTACTTTTATACACTTTAATAATGCCTGGGCATTAAGCACATCTTTCTTTTCCTGCCATCACTGAAGTTAACAAAGAACCCATTAGGATATCTTAGGAAGTCAAATTGTCGTGTGGCATTTCTAAAATGCTTTGTAGTCTGCAGTGGTAATTGAAAGAGACAAATTGGTATCTAAAATCAAGCACTTCTACTTTCAGCCTGAGAAAACAATTGTGAGATTTCAACATGTTGAGGTGATATACACTTCTTGTAACAGGAAGAAGTACTTTTATCATATCAGCATCCAGCAAGACAATGTGTTTTGTACCATCTCTACTTCCTACCAAACTCACTGGCAATTGCAGATATTTATGTTATGGTTTCTGTATCTTTTTCCTGGTGTGCACAAACCTCTCTCTGCCTCATGAGTTAATTTAATATCTATTAATGAGGATGTTTATTTACAGGATGTGCTCAAACCACAAAGCAAACGGGATCAGGAGCTGAGGGGAAAGTTGCCGTAACTTATAGCTATGACATTCAGCAATAAGCAGAATTTTTATGACACCCAGACAGTCAACTGTGTAAAATGGAACAGCTCATTTACAAGGAGCGATGTTACATTGCTTTGTAATAGCTCATCATTTAGCACTCTTTGAGTGCAGATACATTTAACAATGTAAACAAGCTCTTCAGGAATGTTTCAGAATGACTGTCAGCCAGGGTTATAGGGTAGATGTTGTCTGTGTCTCAGATAATTTCTTGACCCTTGGGACACATTTGGTTTTCTGTCCTTCCTTTTGGGTAGAACTGTAGATCCTTGTTTTGCAGTTACATTAGCGTGACAAGTCTGATCCACACTTACTCTAATAAGCTTTCTCGTTCCAAGTCTTGTTGGTTTTTTTCACAAAGGCAAACTTTCAGCTAGGGACCTTGCTAACTGGATGGTGAAAAGAATTGAGGTCTGTATCTACGTTTCTCGTGGTTCTGTGTGATCCTAGCCTTCTGTTCAAGCTGGCATACCTTTCAGAGAGTAGTTGCCTCAATTTCTGGAGGCATGAAATCAATAGTTCTTGAGTAGTTTCTGTTTCTTTGTATCTAGCTGTTTGTATTTTCCATCCTGTCTCTCATTCCCAGATTTCATGGCACGGAGTGACCTGTTGTCCCACTAGCTGGAGTACTTCAGCAGGAGTGCAGGCACCCTTTGTTCCTTTTGCAGTAAGAGAAACAAGTGTCTGTAGAGGACAGCTCAGACTTGGGCAGATAAAACTGTTTTTTGTATGTGTATGTCCCCTAATAAGGACAAAGGATATTATTTAGCCACTTCAGTTGAGTGTGTAAAATTTGCTGGGATGAATGTGGGTATCACCTTTTTATATTTCAGTTCTTCTGGACTGATCATGTTTCTCTGTCTTCCCAGCTTAATCCCGAAAGGGCAAAATCAGGCATTCTACAAAGTCTAGCTTCACCTATATATTTTCAGTGATTTTGCCATTCTTTTGCCACTCCAGATGTTTCCTTTTGCAGATTCTTTTCATTCACCTTCTTAGAAAGTGTGGTATCATAAGCATACTCATAAGTATGTCCCATATTCATATAAATGGAACAGTTATTTTTTAGTTTGCTGCACTATAGATGTACCTCTTTCAGATCACAATAAACAAATAATCACAGAACAGTAAACTATATTCTACTCTGGAAGTATCTTCAAATTTATTCTGAGGATACCAGATCAACCATTCAAGAATCAAGGCTGTATGAACACCTCTTAAATTCTCCAAAGCAAGGTCATGATAAGAAAGCTTGGCAGTCATTTTCATAGAAAATTTTTTGTTTAAAATTATTGTAACTTTAAAAAAGCACACCACCTCTATGTTAAGAATATCTCTTGCTGCCAGCAGGTTTGTGGTGTTTGTATTGTCATGGCAGTTCCTTAACACATATCAATGGCATTCATGTGGGATAAGAAGTGTTCTGGATACCAATATTGCTGAGGTGTTTCATAGCAATTGTGTGACTGAAGCTGCACTGGGATTTTTCATTGAAGGCAGGACTGAAATCCTTTTTTCCCCCAGCTTATTGATTGATTTACTTTCCAAGATTTTCCACATGTATTGTTCAGGAACCTATTGGAATTTTTCCTAAAACTTTAGGACATTTATTAGGAAAAAGAAAATATCACTAGCTTTATAAGAAGATTTAATCAAAATCATGCAGTTGTCTGAATTTGCTCTGACTGCCTAATTAATTTTATTGGCTTTGGGGGACAAAGCCACTGTAGAGAGGAGTCTTAAAATCTCAGCTGTCAAAACTTTCTTTTTCCCCATGCTTTTTTTTTTCAATATTAAGAGTACAAGAAAAGTGCTTTTCATGCTTTCTTTGGAAAACTTTTGATAAGAGCTGAGGAAAAGCCAAAGTCTGTCCCTATACTCCTATTATTTTACTGCTTACTCTAGCTTCTGAATTTCCCTCCAGACAGAACTCCTGACTGTGGTTTTCTTTACCTGTCAACAAAATGCTTCATCATAAACCCCAGGCTATCACACACCTAATAAATAAAGTAATTGTTAGGGGCTTAAGAAACCCAGTACTTCTGTGTAATTCATGTTCCAAACTAATTTGAAGACAATCTCCAGATATGTTTCTGTACACTTTCTGGCAGGCTTCTGTATCTACATGAGATGGGAAAGCATACGAGAAGCATTATTTATTACTGCAAAGAAAACCCACTGAAATGGGTTGCATTCTCGTTGTGGTAAGAAGCTTCAAGGATTCAGCTTTCTCTCTCAGTACCTTCTCAGCCCTTGGCAGGTGTGAAAGACCATAGTCTTGGACTGAATACAGCTTTGTCAGATGGTGGTACAAAATTCTCTGTGAAGGGTATGGGTGAGCTCCAGGAAGATGCTACTGTGAAGCATAAAATCTTCATAGGGATATAAAATGTGATGCTGTTTCTAATGTATGAGACTTCATTCATTTTTCCAGCTTTTGTGAAAGCCTTTTACAAAATATTCACCCAAAAGTGTCTTATTGCTACAAATGTAGGTGTCTGGGTTTCTTTTCCCAGCTGTTGAGTCCTGACTATATTTATCTATGTTTAAATATATTTAAAGCACCCTAAAATGTTCCTCAGTAGAATAAGAAGAGTTTGACCTCTTTAGAAAGGCCTTTTGGAGTAGGTAGCAAATTTCTGAAAAATGCTAAGAAAGATGTTGGCTTAAAAGAACAAACTGAAGGGCAATTTCCAAAAATTTAGCATGTTAGTTCTAGATGTAGCTTGTATGAGATAGACATGTTAGCAGTTGTGCCCCTTAAAACCTAATTTCAGACAGCTCCTGCCAACTGAACCAATTAGTCTAAATTGTGAATGGATTACATTTAAATGCTCTCTCCAGTGTTGTCCATTATGCTTAATGTTTTTTAAAAATTCACAGAACTATTTCCATGTTAGATACAGCTGGCCAGTCCACTGGGAACAACATTTTGAATACTATCCTTCATTCCTGGGCCATCTGGACAGGCTTCCCAGAGCAGAAAAACCTATGCCAATTTTTCAAGTGCTGGACCCACTTCAAGTCTTTGCCCAGATTTTAACAGCAAGCCATCTGATTAAATTACCCAACAAATAATCCACTTGATATTGCAGAGTTAGAGTAGAAAATGTGTTGGCAAGCTATTGACCCTTTACCTTTTTTTTAAAGGTTGATTGAAAATATTTTATTGTTCTTTTCAAATTGACACATGTTGATTTCTTTAATGGAAAAGCAAGGATTAAGTATAAAGATGTCATCAATATTTAGCCTTTTGTGGACAGTGTTATACAAACAAATATACTAGCAATAAGTTTCTTACATGGTATAAAATATAGAAGTGAATGTAATTTTTTATTCTGGTTGACTAGAAAGCAAATTCCTTTTGTACGTGAAAAATATGTTAAGGAAGAGGATGTGTATTTGTTATTAGCTATTAGTTTACCTCCCCAGATGAAAACTTGAAGAAAAAAGTTCTTATAAGTTTAAAAACTTACAGACTTCGAGTTCAGAAATGAGCAATATCTTTGCACTCTTATAAAGGTTTCAGCAACATTAACTCAGTCCTACTGTGTAGGTGCATTTCAATGTACTTTTTTCTCATTTTTTCTGTATTCCACAGAATCCTGAATTATACCTGTTCATTCAATGAGCAGCAGCTAATTAAGATTTCATATTCTCATCTTTTCACTAGTACCTGATCTGTGTACTGTTTGTACTAGACATTTTTCAAATCTATCTCTAAATCTAGTATTATCAACGTCTATTGGAACAAATATTCATAACAATCAACATCTATGTTTTCCACAGTATTCCTAGGAAACTGGATTTGAAACAATCATTTCCATTCTGTAGAGGAGTAACTGAAGCATCATACTAAATTTAAAAGGGGTTGGCTACTCAATCTGAGCAGTTTATGGCTAAATATTTTCTGTTTGTCTAACAGTAAACTCAGAGTACAAGGCTTGTTAACTTCAGCTGTTGCTGTGCGTGTTTCTGAAAATGCTACAAATTCTTTCTGCAAATTGGAGCCTCGAGTCTCAAGACAGGGAAATGTGGTCTGGGCGAGTTACCACAGATCACACAGGTGTACTGGGGTGGGAGCCTAGAACCTGCACCATGAAGAACTTTCTTTTTCTTATCAATCTGCTGTCTTATTTGCTACATTTTCAGATGTTGCAATAAACAAGGCTGCTTATCTGATCATGTACCTCCAATATGTGTTGTAAGGCATTCGTAGCAGGGATTTCATGAAGAGAGATTGTGTGATGATATAGTTTAAGCTCATTACATGATGCAAATATACCAGTGCTTTAAATTTTAATTTCACATCTGGTCTCCATTCTGGCAGTTTTTAACTTGAGGATTTTACCTTGAAGGGCTGATAAGCTCTTTTTTCATAGACATTTTAGTGTGTAATATCCTGATTTTTTTTTTTAATACTCATTTAAAACAAAGAACATCAGAAAACAGTGAAGCAAAACAATGACAATGTTACTACCTCCTGGTTTTTTTCATTATTGAGACCCAGAGTGTACTTTGAGAAAACAATTGTGGTTCCTTGTAGGCTGCATCATGAACCTTAGACAGAAATACAATGCCACTGTTACTCTTTCTCTGGGAATGTAATATATAAATAATACAAGTTTAACAGATATCTAATACTTGCCTCTATGTGCATGCATACAAGCTCATAGTCAGACAGATCTTGTATGTGCACATGTATAAATAACAGGATTTTTTGAGGGTTATTCCATATATTTGGAAATCATGCCTAAGCACTTAAATGTTTACTTTCAGAGAGCACGGCAAAGTTTTATCCTTCATTGCTTATAATATAAAGCTGCCACTATTTTGGCAATGATATTATTGAATATAGAAATTAACTTCAGATGGCTTGATATGTAAGCCTGGACTGTGTGTGAACAATTAGCATGTTTACAATGTACTAGAACAAGTGTTACTCATTTTAATAACTATTCTCATGTTTCTATTGTTGCCCCAGAAAACCTGTTATCCTTTAAAAAAATGATGAAACTGAATCTATGAATAGTACGTAGAAGGTGATTTTATGATTTCTTTCTTATGTGTCTTTGTTTTCATCTGATCAGGTTTATCTGTTAAGCAACACTGAAGTTGTTCTGAATAAATGAAGAAAGAATTCACGTTTTGCAAGTGATACTATATTTGCATTTGATTTTAACATTTTTCAAAAAAACCCAGAACAACTCTTTCCAATTTAATAGCCTTTACTTACCCCTTAATAGGTGAAATATTAAATTTATTGTGTGATTTTAAACTAACTTAAAATGTGAATTAATTGTTTTAATAATTTGATTTCAATTTGTTTTTTTGTTTTGGGGTTGTTTTTTTTCCCCACAATGTTTTGCAAAGTGTGTCATTTTCAATGCTGTTTAAGTTTTGTTCTCTTAGTAAATTGTACTTGGGTCTACACTGCAAGGGGAATGACCTGAATCTGTATGTTGTGCTTCAGCAGTCATACTAGAATGTCTAACTTAGCTTGTCTAGATGAAGCCGACTCACTTATGGAAAAAAGAAGCATATCTGTCAGCAAATGAATGTAAGCCAAAGCAGAAGAGCAAATAGCAGAGTATAAAATTATTCCCCATCTTTGATTCATGGCATATATTCTAAAAGATACAGTTTCTTGCAGACGTAAAGTGCCAATGTTCTCTTTATTATTTTTTTTAATATTGTTATCCAGTAATGTCATTTTGAAGTAATCTTTTGATCAATCAAACCAGAGCATGCATAAAGTATGAGCATTATACTTCCAGCAGTAAACTTTATGGAAGCTGTAATTTTTTGATGTGTGTATGTGCATATATATAGAGCACAAAATTCTTCAGGAAATGTAGTCTTTGATTAGTGGAAAAAAATCATATATATTATTAGGTGCTTTACTTATTCATCAGGGTTTATAAAACAGGGCTATGTTCTAAACTTCCTGAGGTTACATTAAGCCGTTTTGTTTCGGGGAAAGAAGAGATAGTAAATGGGCTTTTGGAAGGCTGATTCAATAAACTCATTGTTCTAGACTCTCCTGTAAGTTAAAACAGTGGTTTCTAGTTTGATTTTCTTTATTTACACACAAGCAAACTCCTCAGGGTTTTAAATGAAAATACAGATGATTTTTTTTAAACCTGTAGATGTCTACTGGTAATAGACATTCTTTCTTTCACCCTCCACAGAAAAAAAAGATTTCTTGGTTCAAACCACAGAAAACACTTGGTTCGTACTTCTAGGGACCCTTGTAACCAGCTAAGGGCAGGCTCAGCTGTGTGGCCACAAGGCATTTTGTTTAACACAATCACTAAGTTGGGAAAGACCAACAGGATCATCAAGTCAAACCATTCCTATCAAACACTAAACCATGTCCCTCAGCACCTCATCCACTCATCTTTTAAATACCTGCAGGGAAGGTGACTCAAGCACCTCCTTGGGCAGCCTCTGCCAGTGCCCATGAAACTTTCTGTGAAAAATGTTTTTCTGATGTCTAGCCTAAACCTCCCCTGGAAGAGCTTGAGGGCATTCCTTCTTGTCCTGTCCCCTGTCACTTGGGAGAGGAAGCCAGTATCCTCCTCTCTGCAACCTCCTTTCAGGTCGTTGTAGAGAGCAGTAAGGTCTCCTGTCAGCCTCCTCTTCTCCAGGCTAAACAACCCCAGCTCCCTCAGCTGCTCCTTGTAAGACTTGTTCTCCAGCTCCCTCATCAGCTTTGTTGCTCTTCTCTGGACTCACTCCAGAGCCTCAACACCCTTCTTGTGGTGAGGGGCCTAGAACTGAACACAGGATTCAAGGAGCGGTCTCACCAGTGCCGTGTACAGAGGGAGAATAACCTCCCTGGACCTGCTGATAACACCGTTTCTGATACAAGCCAAGATGCCATTGACCTTCTTGGCCACCTGGGCACACTGCTGGCCCACGTTCAGTTGGCTGTCAACCAGCACCCCCAGGTCCTTCTCCTCCAGGCAGCTTTCTAGCCACTCTTCCCCTAGTCTGTAGCTCTGCATAGGATTGCTGTGTCCCAAGTGCAGGACCCGGCATTTAGTTTTTTCATGTCAACTTGTGGCATCTACCACATCCTGTGTCAATGAGTTGTGTAGTTTGCCTATGCAGCGTAGGTAAAATTACTTCCTTTTACTGATTTTACTGGTGTTAAATCCAGCTGGAGGCCAGTCACAAGTGGGGCTCCCCAGGGCTCAGTGCTGGGTCCAGCCCTGTTCAATGTCTTCATCAATGACCTGGATGAAGGCATCGAGTGCACCCTTAGCAAGTTTGCAGCCGACACTAAGCTGGGTGGAAATGTTGATCTGCTGGAGGGTAGGGAGGCTCTTCAAAGGGATCTGAACAGGCTGGACCGCTGGGCTGAGACCAGTGGCATGAGGTTTAACAAGGCCAAATGCTGGGTCCTGCACTTGGGGCACAACAACCCTATGCAGAGCTACAGACTGGGAGAAGTCTGTCTAGAAAGCTGCCAGGAGGAGAGGGACCTGGGGGTGTTGGTTGACAACCAACTGAACATGAGCCAGCAGAAGGAGGATATAGGGAAAAAAAAATTTTTTGCCAGAATATGTGTTTGTGTGTGTATACACAAATGAAAATGCAGCTGTTCTGAAGTACTGTGGTAGAAATTAGTGGTGGAAAATATCTTTGTTGAATAGCTTTGAAGCAATACTGATTCTTTTGTAGCAGATGGCTGCTGAACAGGTGTGCTGGCTCAACTTATGCCATTTTAATGATAATGTCTCCCTCCTTAGGTCTTGAACTATCAGGTGCTAAAGGTTTGATCCTAACAGTGCTAATCAAACCAGATTGTGCTTTTCTCTTTAATTCCACTTTGGGTTTCTGAATTAATTATATTGTCTGAATCAGAGAGGAAAACAGTGAAAGAGATGGTCAACTTAATTTCCATTGCCTCAGTTTGTTACTGAAAGCAGCTTGCTGATTATAGCAAGGGGAAATGTTTATTGCTGATCCACTTACTCTATAAGGGGAACGTTTTTACTAAAATGAATTATAAAATCAAGGTATAGAAGCATCGTAATTTGACTAACCAAAAGAAAAAAAACACAATCTTATAAAGGTTTTTATTTGTACCATGCTGGTGTTTACGCCATTCACAATTTAGAATTGAACCAAAGTTGTACAGACTTCTCTGTCTCTGTCTTTGCTAATCAGAATTTTGATTCATTTTCTTTGGAAACTTCATTGCATACATTTTCATTTTATGAGGCTGTTGAACATCTCCATAAAGCAGCATTTTTCAAACTGTAATTCAATAGTGGCTCTGTAGAGATGCCAGAAAACTGATCAGAATCGATGATCTCGTGTAAAAGGTTGCCTCAAGTTGGCTCTCAACTAAATTGAACACCCCTCTCAACTGTTTCCATCTTTGTAAAATCTTATTTTATTGTCACATATTTTTTCAAGGATGATGCTATACATTTAAAACTTTTAATTAGAGACCTATTGTACATTAGTAAATCATTGCAAAGCAAATTGGCCAGCCACTTCTTTGGGTTCCACCTTATTCTGGATCTCTTTGGTGTAACACCAGTGTTAATCTGCCAGGTCATGCTCTCCAGCGAATATTTGATACCCTGCAGCTTGGACAAAATAGGATTTAATTCTTACAAAGTACTTCAGAAACCAACAAAGAGGACATCAGGAATGTTTCTTTTTTGTTTTGAGCAGTACAGTGGTTGGATTTAACAGAAATGAAAAAGAAACCAAAGAAACCCAACCAAAGACCAAAAATCCCTGTTAGTAATTTATTTATAATGAGACTTTTTGTGCAGTGCAACTTTTTATACAGAAGCTGCCACTGTAATACCTGAAGTGTAGAAACAAATTTTTCATTTTTCACAAAGCAATAGGCTTCTTGTCTGAGAAGATCCTTGGAAATTATATTTTGAATCATGTGAAATTCTTAATAGAATAAAATCTGTATTCTACAATGTTTTATTGCAGAAACTTGCCCTGATCTAAAATCAGTGACAACTTTATTGTTTTACACCAACAGTTTCTGATCCAACACAAAATAAAAGTTAATGCCCTTACATTGCTATACACATATTGTAGATAAAGAACAAGTAGTGCTTCACGTGAAGTACTTTGCTGGGAGTTGCTTGGACAGTGGTTAAAATCGACATATGTCTCAGAATAGTCCTTTGGGTTTTTTTATTACATTTTGTTGATATTTCATAATTTTTTCTGTATTGGAAAAGGGCAGCATCATAGATGGTGCTGTGATAAATACTTTTTCAATCACATGATAAAGGTGATTGGATAAAATCCATTTGACCCAGCTGCTACCCCAAATCTCATGTTGTACCCAAAAAATGAGGCACTAATACAGAGTATAGTCATTAGAATCTGAAGAACTGGAGTAAAGGATTTAGTGATGATTAATTATGGAGCTTGAGCATGAAGAAAAGGGAATAACGCTGGAGTGAAGGATGTAGGATTGGTGGTCAGTGGGAAGATGGAGAACGTAATGAGTTTCTGGGGGGACATTGGCTGTGCAATCTGAGCTCCATATCCCTTTGCCTCCTCTGCCTTTCCACTGCTCCCTGCAACAGTGGCAGGAGAGAGCTCTTCTGACTTAGTTCCTGCTGTTCCTTTATGCCTCTGGCAATTAATCAAGGTGAACCCAAAGGGAGTATGTGTAGCTGCAAAACAGGGCTGGGAGGGGAGGGAAGGGAAGTAGCAACAGCTCCACATCACCCCATTTTTCTGCTGAGTTCTGCCTTGCACCTTGTTCTGGGAAGAGGTGCAGCATAATTTTAATGGCTGAGGCAATGTGCATAAGAATATGGTTGCCATTTCAGTGTTTATAGTCTGAATACAACTTCCCCAACTGAATATTAGCAGTGAGTAAATCTGATAAAAAATAATATGTTGGTTAGGTTTCCTGTACTTAGCTTTTATCACATGGATCTTGAGAAAGTTAGGTTCATTTCTTGAATTATTCTGAGACAGAGCTTAAAAAATTAATTAACTTTGCCATCTCCCTAAATACTTTATACTTCCCTTTGCATATAGTTGCACTCGCACTGCTGAAATATACATATGAATGTACAGCTTCATTAAAAAAAAACCCTGAAAAATAGTACTAAATATCCATTTTTTTCCATTAGAAAATGTAAAGAATATTTTTCCTTCCATATTTGTGATTGGTTATCTTCATAGCTTTTGCCAACCTTTCAAAGCAATATAGCAATTCAAGTGTACTTTAGTTAACAGAAGTTCAGGCACATTGATAGTGAAACATCCTGTAGCAATTAAAATGTATGCCTAACACATTTTTTTGTTTCTGTTATCGTTAATTTAACAACTTTCTCATTACAATCTTATTTTTCAATAATATACTACTAAAATCAAAGTGCTAGATAATATAGTAGGCATACATTATGCTATTTGACATAATTATAAGGAAATCAATTGAAGCAAGTGTTCTTCCTGTCCTCATAGCGTAGACAAATGGATTTGTGTTTCTGTGTATCATTCTCAGGTTTGGAGATGGATATTCTGTCAAGGTTTGGCTTAGTAAAGAAATACACTATGGAAGAATGATTTTGGACTGTCTGCTACTGCATTTTCCTGGAACGCAGTTTAAGGTACAGCAAAAACTCATGATAGTATTTATTATATGGCAGGATTAAGACACCATCTATTTTCTAGTTAAAAAGTTCTTAAAAATATGATTTGTGATATTGATTAAGCCACCTCCAAACAGTCATTTAGGCAATGTGTAATTATAAAATAAATAGGCATTTTGAGTGAAATATTTCTTTTGCTTTTATTTTTAATGAAGGTAAAATCACTGTTATGTTCACCTGAAGTAGGATTGCACTGTAGTCAATGAGAGTATTTAGTTTGATTGCTTCCTGATAAAGTCCAGAGATATGTCTCAGTATACAAATTACATTCCAAGAAAAACTTATCTTTAGTTTTAATTTTGCATTTTGTTTTTATTTTTACTTCATCTGTGTTTATCTCAGATATGGACCTTTTTGTGTATGTTTATATGTATGTATACGTCTTCACCCAGACTGCATTTTAACAGCTCTTGTCTGTTGGATTAAGAAGCTTTAGCATAAAACTGTCCTGAATTTTTATATACATTTTTTTTAAAGAGTCATATCAGAACATGCACCAAATGTGTACTCTGAATTTGAACATTTCTTTGTGCCACCAACGCACCCAAAATACACTCTTATTTTAAAAGCACATATTTTCCACATTAATCTCCAATGACAGAATATTGAAGTTAGACTGGTTTATAAGCAAGCGCAACTTCATCATAATGTGCATTCTGTTTTATCTGGTTTTGTCATTTTTGCTCATTTTAAGGGACAGCATCTTAACCTGCTTGAGTTCCATGTACCACAAAGCCAGGGATGCTTAGCAGAGCTCTTCAGAGTCTTAGAGAATCACAAAACTTTTCTTCAAATCAAACACTACTCCATTAGCCAAACCACATTAGAGCAGGTAATTTTTTTCTTTTACTTTTTTTTTCCTTTTTCTTTCTTTCTTTTTTTTCTCCCCTTCTTTTCCTTTGTTGTTGTTGTGGTTGAAACATGCTATGTATTGTAACTATTGATGTCATAGAAGCCTACTACATTTGCTGGATTACCCAGGTTTATGCAATAAACCAGCAGTTCCAGACCATCTCAGACTTTACACAGTAATTTCATGAACCCTACTGCTTTTACCGTGGAGACGTGTGCAGTAAGAACATAGCAGAAAGTCATGTATTTGTATCGTGTGCAATCATCATCAGTGCTTAGATACATCTAGACATGTGAGATGAGAAGTTGGGACTGTGAACTGTCACCACCAAAGTCTGCGTTACCTGGAGGAGTGAAGAGGAGTTATTTCTAGAGTTTACAAAACATACCTCTAGGTGTGTTCCCTCAACATAAGCTATAATTCTTGTGTCACAAAAGCTTAGGAAAGCAACTAAAACTCACCATGAGCTGTGTCTCCAGAGTTTCTGTTCAACTACTGTTATTTTGAAAGTCTCACTTTTTTTTTTCTTTCATATCTTACAGGTATTCATTAATTTTGCTACACAACAGCAAGGAGTCTTGAATTCTTCACAAGAATCTCCTGTTCTTGGAGATCGTGATCACCTGCCAGTCTAGACTCATAGCAGGATGCAGCTTCAGCAACATATATGTTTACGTATATATTTATGTGTGCATTTTAGTTCCAGTACATTTTCAGCTGTTAAGAATTTGTGTATGAGAAAAAATAGTAGAAGCAGAGTTGAGTTTGCATTTGTAGGCCAGAAGAAATTATACCAGTTCTCTGCAAATGAAGAAACTGTTTAAATGCAGACCAAAAATCTGCTAGAAAGTAGTACTTTTTAATTAACTGGTGTTTTATAATATAAGTGGCCTAATAATGCATCCTTCTGTAAAAAGAAAACAAAAATCTAAAAAAAAGCCTGATCTGAAGTGCCATGGTGTGTGGTAGATATTTTTTTTTGTTGTGACTCTACATTTATTTGGCTACAGTAATTTCTTGCATGTGCACTTAATATTTAATTTTTACATGACAAGGTAAGAGAAATCCATTCAATGGCACCAATAGTATGGTTATCACTCAGTATTTGTATTTAATAGCACAAATTGAGAGCCTTTGAACTTCTATATTAGTTCATTTCTGTGTTGTGACAAGCTAAATTAGCTTTCTTATTCTATAAAAGATGTGCTATATTCCGTAAGGTTTTATATTAAAAAGGTTATTAGTGTACTAGTCTGCTTCCCAGTTACCTTAAGTAAATTTAACAAGGTTTCATAAATCACACTTGACAATGAATTTTCCCTCATGCCTACAGGTTACTGTGGGTGGAAACCTCAAGTATTTTTTAAAATGATTTATTTCATTTTTCTTAAATTTTTCTTTTTTTTTTTTTCCAAAAGAAGTATCTCATAATGCTGTTTATTGGTCATGTTAATAGATAATAACACAAGCATTCAGACATTGGTTAATAAACATTTTAGTAAACATATATTATGATACTAGATACTTCAGACAAGGCCATGCCACAACTTTACGTATATATGTGCATACAAGACTTGAACTACAAAATCCTTGTGCATTTTGGTGAGAGAAAAATAGTCAAAAAAAATTTTGCAGTGAACAACTGCCTCTTCCAAAACAAATGTTTAGGGTTCCTGTGAAAAGTAGCTGATGCCACTTTTATTACACTATATTTTCTGATAGTTGAAAGTCTAGAACCAATGATTTAAAATTGAATTGCTGCAATATAATTCTGGTGTGGGCAGAGGAGGGTGAAGTGTACTTCGATATGGAAGAATTTGATTTTATATGGACAATTTTGAAGTGCTACTGCTCTAATTCCCTGCTTGTATGGTGATGAAATATTAAAAAATATATATATATATTTCTGTTTTAGGCTTTGCAAGCTGACTCAAAAGACTGAGGCTTGATTTGTTGGTGTGTTTTTACTCACTATTCACTTTTTAAAATCAAAATCCTGGTTACCTGTTTCTATAAGTGTGAAAATAAATTCTGGAAAAAATAATAAAGCAAAGATTTACAGATTTGTTATACATGTATATATGGATCAGAATGAGTGAGTTAATGAAACTGTTTTATCATTAGAATGGCTTTTTATATACAGTCTGCTGCATAATACCAGAACTCTACCCTGCTCCTCAAGATCCAAAGCACTGAGGAGCCATTAAATCCCAACAATCGCTATACTGGTAGAAATATCATGGCACAATCGGATAGATGTTTGGAGATGAAATCGGTTATCTTTAACTTCCGCAGGAGGCCGGGATTGGAAAGTTTCTAAGATCATCAATCAGAATAAAAAAAGATCAATATTACAAAACTGAGTACGGAAAGTAGTGGAGGTGAAAGAAAATGAAGGCAGATGCAGGAAAATTGGGCACAAAGAGGAGTATGCTATTGTAAGTGTCCTATGCAATTTCAGGATATGAGGGTGGAAGAAACTGAATGTACAAGGCACAGCCAAGCATCTTTTAGTCATAGTCTGAAACCACTCCACAGGAGAACATTTCTGGTGTTCTTGCTCAGAGGAATAAAATAGAAAGGGATTTTTTAATTTCCTGTTGGCATTTCTAGATCTGTAAATTATAATTGATTTGGCTTCTTTGTATTTTTGGGTGGGGTTTTTGTTTGTTTGTTTTAATAAACTAGTATCTTTTTAGCCATTATAAGTGCTAAAAAAAGAGAAAAAGAAATGTACACAAGGAAACTTGGAGAATGGATTTGGGAAAGGAGATGGTGCCAGTTCTTGTGGTGTAAGGCAGCTGAGCCAAAAAGTGCCATTTGTATGAAATGGTGACAAGAGTGCATATTCCTGCTTAGAAAATGTGTCAAGAATTGAATTAATAAAACTGTCCTGCAGCGAACCTAGACCAAGGGAAGCATAAAAGTGTACAAGACTCACTGTGGAGAGAATGAAAAACGGTAGCCTAGCTGAATGCCTAGATAGGGGAGCTTTTTCAAGGTTTGGCTGTGCAACACTAATTAAATGTCATTTTTTCTGATTAAAATGTAAAAGATTATATTAGTTTAATAGATTAATACAGTAAATAAGGTTTACTTCAGATTGATGGCTGAATAAATTCAGTTAACATTGTTTTTCTCTTTTTTAAATTGCTTCATATGCATCTCAGGAGACCCAATTTAATTCAGGCAAGTAGAAAACAATGTCTGTCTACCAATCCTTTATGGCTGAAGAAGGTCAAAATCTAATTGAGTTCCAGCATATTGGGTTCTGTCTCAGAGGACACTTTCCCTCTCCTTGACTGAACCATGTAACTTTCCCTCTCCATTCCTGAAGTAAGTAACTTTCAAGAAAAGTATTTTGAAGGTTTTTCAGGTTTCTTAAATTTTTTAAAAACCTAAATTCCTATACTAGGTCCTGGACAGAAAAGGTCATTTATACATTGATGATGAAAGACTCCTTGAATTAAAAAGTCACAGAGAAATATCTCTTACTCTAACACCTCTGGATTTAGAATCAGATAGCTGAGGATTTTAAACAATAACTTCTCTCGTGACATTTTTGTTAGGAAAGCTTCATGTTAATTCAACTGGAAATTTCTCTGGCTATGAAAGTGTACCCTCTGCCCTGAATGTTAAGCTAAAATTAAGTTCAAAGTTAGAAAATCAACTGAATATCTGAAATTACTATTGCACCACCTGAGTCAAATAAAGGATTCTGCCAACCACAAAGCAGGTTGTTTCAGGCCCTTATTTAATTTTATTACAATTATAGAATGAGGCAAGAAAAAAGAAACTGTAGGTCTGAACTTTCAATCAAAATACAATTAATTCAGTGGATGGCGATGGGTGCTAGTAGTAATGGACAGTATAGCAAAACTCATGAATTGTCATTTTGAATCCTGCTAGATATTAAATTTCTGAATAGAAAGGATGCACTTTGCTGGTTTGATTCAGTCATGACCAAAATTATTAAATTTTCCCCAGGAAGAAGATGATGTGTAATGAAATTTCTAGCAGAGAAATTGGATTATTTTTCCTTGTGAAATTTGCATTGCTGGGGTCTGAAATCTTGTAAATTAGGGAATTTAATCCAAGCCTTGCTGGAACTTCTCCCCTCCTTGATCAGTCTAAACCTAATTTAGATAAGAATATTTTTTCCTGGTCCTTTCCTTATCAGTAGTAAAGGCGACATTTTCTTTGATGAAGTTTAATATGATTTAATCTTTTTATGTCAGCACTTCCAATTTTTCTTTCTGAAGAACAGGGGGATCAAAACTAGCAGTGCAGAGATCTTTCTTTAAGTGACTGAGAGGTGACTAGTCAGACAGCTTTCCTAATACCTACAGAAACTTAAAAAGAAAATGCTTCCTATGTTGCATGATAGATACATTACAAATAAAATTAATGCCGTAAGTACAATGCAGGTGGGCAGCAGGTACAAAGCAGGAATCGCAGCTATCTTATTCTTGCACAAAAAGAAAAAGCCTGCTACTATCAACAGGCAAGGTGATGCTGAATTTTTTTAACAGATGGATTATCCATGCTGATTAATGAAATGGATCACTGAAAGGAATCAAAGTATTTTTCTTCATTAAATTTTTGTGTCATCACAGTGAATACTGTTCCAGCAGTCCCTCATGCCTATTGCTACATGGAAATACAAGGGGCAAATTCTAGTTTCTCTCACATTAGCTCTGTAAAATCCATAATCAGAGACGTCTGCACTGTAGAAGTTTGTGCATGTCTTTATCTTAAGCATATCAGATCACTGAACTTCCTATCTCGTTTCCCACAACAGAAATGGAGAAAAAGGAAATATAAGCTAAATAAGTAAATGATTAAGTCAATAGGTGAGATTTCCATGAATAGCTAATTTATTCCAGCTACAGAACACACACATGCATAATTTTGCTGGCTTTTGAGCTGCTAGTGAATGCCATGACAATTTAAAGAATTGCCTTGGAATTCAGCTGACTCTAAGATACCTAGCAGGAAAAGAACAAGATCCTGTAACATGCTGTGGTGTGAGTGAAGATCAAAGAGTAGTCCTTCGACCCTCAATTCAGAGTATCAGAAAGACATTTTCCTTTAACATGTGCTGAAATAGAGATATGGCATACTTTACTCCATACTGCATTTTGACACCAATCTTAATTCCTGATCTATATACCTTACTATATGCAACACCATCCCCCCAAAAAACTTCAACTGTACCCTCAGATTTAAATAATTTATAATTAGATTCAACTTCTACAAACTGTGAAAGATTTTGGGTGGGGGTGAGGGGTGGGAGGTGTCCTTTAATTTTATTCAGAGCTGGTTCTGAAGACTTTAATAATTATATCTGAGAAGTTGAGTGAAGGAGTGTGTGACATTTATTCTGAATCAAATGGAATATGCATGTAATGATCTAGCTGAGGAGACGTAGTCATCTAGTACTTTGTAGCTAATGATAATTGTCTAATAAGAAGAATCTGAAATTGGTTTCTTAGAAGTCTGTTATTATGAATAATTTTGTTGGTAGTGTGTAAATCCAAAATATGTTGGATTTGGATAAGAGAATATTCTCAATATATGAAAACAAGAATCAAGGTAATTCACAACATTTTGAAGTGATGTTTTGTTGGTGGTTTTTTCCCCTTTTCCAAAGTTAACTAAGTGATTAGCAATGACACTTGTCAATAGCCCGCTAGTCACTGAAAGAGCTTGTTGATGGCCCGGAGCTGAGACTGTTTGCATGCTGGTCATTGAGACAACCCTATGCTCCCATTTTAAGAGTCTTTTTTTTAACTAAGTTCATTTTTTAGATGAAGTGGTGTCAAATAAAGCACAGAATATTTAGCACAGATATTTTAGCTCTTTGCAACCTCTGCCAATAGAAATAGATTTTCTAGATCTTCATCAACTGGGTGTAACATAGAGGAATTTAAGTACTTTCATGCATAAAATATTTGAAAGTATTCGCAGAAATATGTTACAAAGTTACACATTATTCTGTGCATATACTATATAGACATCTACCTTATATTTAAGTGTGAATAAATATATCCATAATTATATATTTCTGATTGTGAAAAGGACAGATTAATCTTTAAGCCATTTGATTCTACACTTCTGACAGTTATACAAGCTATTTCTACCATTCATGCTAATTGTGAGAAAAGCATAACTATTGCCTTCTTCAAATTTCCAAAACTTAAGAATTCTGACAGTTAAATTTGATTTATAATGGGATATTGTCTGTGAATTAGAAATTGGGCTTGTCCCAGTGCCAGGAACTCTGTGATTGTTGAAGGATAGATAGAGCAGAGGTTTGCTGCCTGATGGGTATGTAATCTTGAGCCCAATGATCTCTTTATATAATGAGGAATACAAAACAACATATAACTAGTGAATACTATCAAAAAAATTTTAGTTATAATATCTGCTATTACAAGACTTTCTAGCACCTAGATGAAAACAGTTTTGACTTTCATCCATCCGTTTGTACTTAAGAGAGTTTTATAAAAAAAGAAGGTAAACACAGAATGACTAAATCACTTGTCTGAGGATGCAAAAGGAGGATAGCAGCAAAATTAGGAAAAGGATATTTTTTTTCAAGGTTAGTAAAATGCATATGCAGTCTTTCTATTGAGTTTAGCAATAACCAGTTTGAGTATCTGGATTTTTTTCAGTCCATTGAACAGATTTCTCTGTGTTTAGGACTAAATAGAGACTCTGCAGCTCAGTGGATCAGAAAAGACTTATCCATTGGTCAGTTCTTCAAACCTAGCCCATGTATGCAGCCAGAACAAAAGAGCAGTGGTTGGACAGGAAAGTGGAATAAAGTAAAGGAAAGAGGGAGCAGAGTGAAAGAAAAAAGTTTTCTGAGGCAGAATTTATTTTGCTTTAAGACTGAAGTGGAGGAACCTTGGAGGTAGCCTGCCGGTGGTGTTGTCTTTCTCAGAGCCAGAGAAATAAGAGAGAACTCACATAAAATGTTTTGGTGAAGAAAGGCTAGGACTTTCATAAGATAGCAAAGAAAACCTTTAATGCCAGTGGAAAAGAAACCTGATGCAATACAGTATTCTTCTTGTTGATGCTTATGAGTGCTGCTAGGCCGAGCTAACTTCCCATTTGTTCACTGTGTATGAACTTGGATGGTACTGTGTTGATCACCTACTATTCTGCTTATTTCTAAGATCTTTAAAAAATTCATTATTAGTAGTAGTAGTATTAACATCCTGTTGTCCAATAGGAAGTATGAATAAAACACTGACACATCAGGGTGGCAGAATCCTGTGTGCTCAGGTCAATGTGAAGCAGCAGAGAATCAAGACCTGGCCTTTGGTGGGAACTAAGCTACTGTGGTATGTCAGAGCTTGACTTTGTGTATTAATTGCTATTTCTTGTGCTGCCCTTTGTTGCCAAACAGATCCCTACAAAGGGTAAGAGTCAAATTCTGTTTTCTCGAAAACTTAATTCACTGTGTTCACATAACAGTTCAGTCAAGACCTGGGAAGACTCTAGCAAAATAGCTTAACTTTCCTGTTATTCTACAAAACTGAATGTTGGTTCAAACATTCAAGCAGACATAATGAAAAAAAAACCCCTGAAACCAACAAATCCATACAATTCGATGGCACCAACCTAAGTGGTGTGGTTTATACCCTAAAGGGAAGTGGTGTCATTCAGATGGACCATGACAGGTTAGTGAGGTGGGCCTGTGCAAACCTCATGAAGTTCAAGAAGGCCAACTGCAAGGTCCTTACTTGGGTTAAGGCAATTCCAAACATGGATTCAGGCTAGGGGTTGAGTAAATCAAGAGTAGCCCTGTGGAGATGGACTTGTGGGGTTTGGTTAATAAGAAGTTCAACATGACCTGGAAATGTATGCTAGCAGCCCAGAAAGCCAACTGTATTCTGGGCTGCATAAAAAGAAGAGTGGCCAGCAGGTCGAGGGAGGTGATTCTGCCCTCTACTCTGCTCTTGTGAGATGCCTGTGTTCAGTTCTGGTGCCCTCAGCATAAGAGGAACCTGGACCTGCTTAAAGGGTCTAGAGGAGGGCCATGAAGATTATCAGAGGGTAAGAACACCTCACCTATCAGGGCAGGCTGAGAGTGGCAGGTGTCAAACCTAGAGCAGAAAAGGCTCTGGGGAGGCCTTATATCAGCTTTCCAGTGCTTAAAGAGGGCCTACATGAAAGGTGAGGAGAGGCTCTTTATCAGGGAGTGTAGTGATAGGACAAGGGTTTATGTTTTTTAACTGAATAAGGGGAGATTTTGATTAGACGTAAAGGATGAGGGTGGTGAGACACAGGACCAGGTTGCCAAGAGAACTTGTGGATTCCCTGTCCCAGGAGGTATTCAAGACCAGATTGGATGAGGCTTTGAGCAACCTGATCTAGTAGAAGGTGCTCCTGCCTGTGGCAGGGATGTTGGATCTAGATGATCTGTAAGGTCTCTTCCAACCCAAAACATTTAATGATTATATGATTTTCCTATTCATATGAAATTACATCATTTTCTACTCACTTGCTTCCTCCATACCCAGTTCTATGAATCCTGCTAATGCGATCAAGATTTGGATTTATTTTTATGTGTATACTCTGCTTACAGTTATGTTAGATTTGATACGTAAAAAAAAAAATATATGTGACAGCATTTTACCTTGATCTTAAGTACATCTATTGAAGTTGTGACTGCAGATAAGAAGGTGAGGTGGTGACTTGTGGCTTTGAGGATGAAGAAAAGTGATGCAGTGCTTGGGAAGAAACTGATCACACAGCTATTATTAAAAGCTGACCAGAGGCTACAATTTTATTGTTACAAAAAGTATAATGGAAAGGAATAAAGGGCAAAACACCAGTGACATTAAATTTCTCCAAACACTAACAAGCCCTCAATTATTCATTTACAATTACAGTTCACTGAATTAGCTACATGAAAACAATAGAACGTGTACTCTCAGGCAGATTCTCAACAAGTGTGTTAGAAAAGAAAGGTTAGAGGGGTCAGATAATGAGAGTACTATCACTTTGAACTTGTTCAGTAAATTGATTTAGCTTAGATGTTTCTCATCCTCTGTGTACTTTCTCCTTTCTTTGACTCCTGTGCCTCATGCTTCAGGTAAGAGTTGCAGGAGTACCTAGCATCTGTTACGTGCCTGAACTCAGGGACAGAGTCTGGCAGCAGATATCTAGTGTTACTCTGTGCCTGAAGGGTGCACATCCTTGGAAGTCGAAAAAGACCTCTTCAGCTTATAGGCCATGAGAAGAATTAGAAAGCTTTTTGCTGTGAGCCTTGCTTCTTTATAAATACCTGGGACTGCACATATATAGATGTAACAGCGTCACTGCTACAGGTATTTCAGGAAGGATGAGAAGTTGTCCGTACCAAGGCTATATTTGCTAGGACTTTTCTCAAGTTTATTCTTCTTTTAATAGGCTTTTATCAATCAATGTTTTCAATGTTTTGCTCTTACCCTACTGGTGTGAAGCTGGAGCTCATGTCATGTTTTTTTGGTACTATTTGTAACATAAGTCTTTAAATACACTAGAGTTGTTTTTTCCTGTCAGTCTTGTGTATATTGCCTCATCAGATCTGAGAGCAAGAGATTTATCATGCTTCTCCAATATTTACAGAAAGTTATGGAGGAGTTTTGGCAACTGTGTTTCCTTGATCGCTATACAAATTAGAGTTTTAGTTGGTTTCATGGGCTGGGGAAATATGTCATTTTGACTACTAGCCTTTCTTCATGTGACTTTGGAGATGGTGATGTGGATGTCTCACAGAAAGGTCCTTATTGACACAACCAAGAGCCCAAATAGTAAAAGTGTCTTAGAAGCTATAGACAGGTTTTAGGGCTTTTTCAGTGGGTCAGAGCAGAGTTGGGAAATCTGCTGTAGAATTGTTTCTGTTCAAAGTTTGAATCTCCTGAGGCCAGGATAGGTGTGGCAGTCTGACTGGTGTTTCCAGGCTGGTGCTTTCCTTCTGAACTGAATGGGAAATTTTGAAATGTACAAAATGCTGCAGGTGAGCCCAGTTGCTGTGGTTTCTGCCTCTGTTGCTACGCAGCATGTAAAATAGTTATGACACTGATGTAGATCACAGTAATATACAGTGACATAAAAGCAAACAGTATGTTTGCATGTGGCCTTTTGGCTTTAATGCAGCCCTGAGGTGGTACAGCAGTCCAAGTCTTAATTATATTATGACAGCAAGGTCTGATGGCAAGAAGGACAATACCTGCTGAGAAGAGCCACTAAACTAAGGGTAAAATAGGTAAGAAAACATCTGAAAACAATGGCAGTATACTGGCAAGCATGAAGAAAACAAGGAACTGTTCTTTCATGCAGTTATTCCAGCAGAAAGCAGTTATGTTAGCTGGCAGCATTGCAAAGAAGACTGTAACTGTTGGGGATATAGCAGTGCTATTTCCCCTACTGTTTTCTTTGGGAAAAGGATCAGTGCTTAGGAGGAATTTACACATATTGTAATGTGATTTTTTTATGGTCATCTCGTCTGCAATTATTAAAACTCATCTACTGAAAAGCATTGTTTGATATCTTTTACAAGGAATAACAAATACTCCTTGATATAAAGCCAGCAAAATATGTGCCATTTTTCTCGGGGTGTTTATTTTTTATTCCCCATTTTCTTCATCTTTGCTCTCTCTTTTTCTAGGGGAGTTGGGTGGATTTTTTTATCTAGGGTTTGTTGGTTTGGTTTTTTTTCATGTAGGAAAGTAGAAGATGGGAAGATGGGGAGCAAGGGGCAGGTAAAGACCATATTTTTGACTGTGAAGTTTTTCAAACAAAATAGAAGATCTTTTAAGATGATCTTAAACCTCTATTTTCCTTTTTCAGTCTACCAAACAAAATCAACTATGAAAATTAATCCCCATGGCTCCTTTAAAAATTCTATACTTTTTTACCCTACAAATTTGACCAAGCAAACATAAACACTCATTTTGGTAATAGAGATGTTCATGTATCTTGTAGTCAATTTGCTTATCTGTGTGGAGATTTAATATGATTTTACCTTGTAAGTGCTGACCAAGTATTCTCTAAACTTAAATAAAACTTAATTTTCCACAGACATATTATATTCCAATTTCTTACCAAAGCACAACGAAATAAAATATATGAAATACTATGCAGTAGGTAAAAAGAAATATATTTCTAGTCAGATATGCATAACAGATTAGAAGAATCTTTAATTCACTTTTATGTTGCTTTGATCTGAAACTAAACTATGAGCAGCCAGAAACATTAAAGACTGTGAGGAAATAAAGATGACTTATTTTCTTGATTCACATCAAATTGATTTTGTAAAGAAGGAATATGAACTTGTTTATTAAGACAGCATTATGGGGACCTTTGAAAATGTTTTGAGTTAATATCTCAAAAAGGTACATCTGTATCAAAAGAACCTATCACTCTGTCAGTGATTCAGGATCAGGCTTGAAGTTAAAACTTTCTCTGGTATACATCACTATCCTTTAGTTTTTACTTCTACATAGCAGTTGGTTTAAATGTACCTTCCAGCATCTAGGCACATATCACAGTGAAGGAAATAGAATTTAAATTGAAACGGGCAAGTGAAAAAATTTGTCTTCTTATGTATCATTAAAGAATATGACATTCAACTAGAAATGGGAATTTGAAATATCACTTTATATATAAAGACCACCATTTTTTATGCCAAGGTTGATACAGTGATTTATATATGTAGAACAAAGGGAAAAAAAATCTTTCTGATCCAAGATATTCCTGTGTGTATCAAAAATACCTTTTAAAAACTTCTTTGAAAACCACGAGAATCAAAAGCTCTGCTCCTACCTGTCTTGAATTTAGAAAGCAGCAGGATTGTGCTGATGCAGCAGAAAAGGTTTTGATCATTTCACCTTTTTTTTTGCCCCAAGGATGCTTCCAGCTTGCCATTGGCAGTAGTCAGACTGGAAAAAAATAAAAGTGCTAGTTTTCTAGGCTCTGCCCATATTTTGATCAGAGAATAATGTTTCCCACAGTGGATTCTGTGGATGCTGTAAGTACTCCTACGCATCAGGAAGCTAATTAACAATCTTGTCTTGCTAGCTTGGCGGTTTGGACTTTAACTTGTTCCACTGAGGGTGTTGGGAGTAGCTTTGGTTTAAGTAGTTTGCAGTTATAGCCAGCCAGTGTGTCATGCTGTGTTCATTTTTTGGTATCTTAGCTGTACAACTTTTCTTTTTAAAGATAAAGATGAACCTTCAAAAGACAGTACCAGTGATGTTTGGGGAATAATATGGATTTACTGCTTGCTATCCTGAGCAAGTGTGGCAGTACTGCTCTTCATATATAATCAAGTAGTTCAGACATTCATTATTCAGGAATACCACTATGTATAGCAGGCTATAAGCGTTAATGACGACAGCTGTGGAAGTCTGCTTTTCTTTTAAGCTTAGAAGCTTGTTTTCTTGAAGCTGCTAGCTGCTAGTTTTGTGGGTTTGCACCATGATACAGAAAAATAAAGAAGTACAAAATACTGACATTATTTCTCTTTGGTTATAGGAAAGATTAACTGATGATCACAACTTGGGTCCATGACACCAACGTCTAACTAAGAATGTACTTAAAAGCAGTTGTAGTAATACATACATATGTACTTTGTTTCTCAAGCCCTAGCATTGCTTTGTCTGCAAAAGACGAGGCATAATAATTTGAGCAATCAAAGGACCTTACAACAGTCCAGATTACTTAGCAGCATGCCAGGTGAAGGTTTACATTCTAAATTATTGCCATAATAAAGCCAGTATCGATCCTTTCTTATCAAATCACTGCTGTTGGATGTAGTGGGAAGAAAATAACGAGAAAAATAATCTGCTTGGGGCTAGGTAAAACTGTGGAGGAATTCTTTGAACACTAGAGGGAGCAAGAAGGTAAAGTTCTTGAATGAGTAGATGTGTCTTGGAGGTTCAATCCTCTGAGAGTGTTTGCCATACTAGACAGGTATTTAAAGCAGAGGCTGTTATAGCATTAAAAAAAAAATCAAACCCCAACTAAAAGTGGTATCTTACATTTTTTGTCTTGTTGTTTGTTTCGTTTTATTTTTGGTTGCCCCCAAATTGCCAGAATTAATTTTTTTTCATCTGATTTTTTTTTATTGTTCTGAGGGAAAGCTTTTGTTTTCATGTCTCTGAATGCAGAGTATGTGTTCATCTAGACTAATGCTAGTGGACTGACTGTGATGGCAATCGAAACCCTTGTTTCTCCTCATCAGAGACTCCTTTAGGCAAGTGTTAACCTGCCAAGAGCATATCTATTCCAAGAAGAATTTGCAAATGAACTAGTTGTTTCCCATGAACAATATTTCCTGACCTAAATCTTTCTGCATTAAAAAAAAAAAGAAACGGTATACACTAAAGGCTAATGAGTGAATATTTTCTTTAGTGTTTACCTTGCCCACTCATATTAATAATAACTATTTCTAGAATATGATAAAAAATTCTGCTGAGTATCACATTTCTTTATGATTATTCACAGAATTGACCCTGTGCCTATGAGCAGATGTTTTATCTAAATGGGTTAGACCACTTGCATGTTCTTCTAAATAACATCCTGCCAGTAGCCTTCAAATGTCAAAGACATTTGGGGAAATTATCTCATCTCGATGTGTTGGATATTATGAGCTGACTTCTGCTGGGATTTGAGAACAACTTTGCCAGTTCAATGGCTTGTAAATGCAACTCCACTATACTGAAAAAGCCTGTTTTTCATGTAGCATCAAACCCATCAGGAAATTAAATAAATTTAAGTGTTCTCTTTCCTGTTTTCCTCATTTCTAGAAAACTTAAAGCTGTGCTTTGCATAAATGAAGAACAGTACAAGTTTGGAGATGAAGTTGATGCTTGGCCTAGAAAGTTTGCCTACTAATGTATAGTCTAAGATGACTGTGAGGCTACACCCACTCCTCGGGTCAAGGGGGGAGCTGGTGACAGGCCGATGGCTGCCGTCCTTGCTAGAGGAATATTATTAGATGCAGAGTGGGTGTAGCAGGTGGTACCCAGTACAGAGAGTTGGACTTCTGTCTCTCCTATCTTGCCAAGAGATCCTTTGTTTGGACTTCACAGCATTGTCAGCAGAAAGCAGGACAAATTCCCATATGCAGTTTCTCGTAAGGGAAGGAACTTTCTGCATGCTTTTACCCCCTCATCTGTTTCATTTATACAGTAGCAGCTACTTCGAGACTTCTATCTTGACTGTATTTGCTCTGCTCTTGGAGTACTTTTCCTAAATATACCAACAACATGACAGTCAACAATGCTAGTTCTCACCCAAAGGACTAATTGTAGCATGAAAACCAGCATATAGTGAGATATGGAGCTATCCTAAATGGTTTCCAGACAGTACATTTTACTTCAGTATTTGTGCACTTATCGTTCTGTTGTAATAACTTCTTCCTTGCAATTAAATTCTCCTTTGTAATTTAAAGAAACAATACCAACCATTTGTGTAAACTTGAGTTTATTACTTGATTATGTTTGTTAATGTCTTTGTTACACCTCAGCTTTCCTTTTTTCAGTAAGCAAAAGCAAGCCAATTTGCACCAGTTGATGATTGACCTTTGCTGCCTAAGTTTTGAGTTACCTCTGTAATCTCTCAGTAGATGTTGTTAAGGAGGTTTATGGACTTCATGAAGTCCACTGAAATCAAGACATTTCTTCCACTTCCACCGATATGAAGATAAG
This sequence comes from Piaya cayana, assembly GCA_013389865.1. Lineage (NCBI taxonomy): Eukaryota > Metazoa > Chordata > Aves > Cuculiformes > Coccyzidae > Piaya > Piaya cayana. The sequence continues at coordinate 68,351 of WAAB01023404.1, read as the reverse complement.
GACAATCCCATAGTTTTTATTTTAAATACGCATAAGTTTGAGGTTAGGTGTCAACAAGGCTTTTGAAGCCTGACTTGAAGTTTGAACTATTCTTGAAATATGGGTGTTTGACTGAGAAGGTAAGGCCAGAAGCATTACTATTAGTACTTAGTGAAGATATTGTACTGAAGCCTATTCCTTCTCTGTGTAATCTAACAATAGACTACTGATCTTAAAGATTTACTGAGTGACTATGGATCCAATTTAGGAAATATCCCTCTTGAAGACAACATAGAGTTATTTCTTTGCAATCCTTAAATCTCAGTGAACATGAGAGTTGAATGCATGTTGAAACTTAACTTGTGCTTAAAATGTTTCTGCAAATGTAAAGGGCTTCAATTTCACCATTGGATGGCCTCCTAGCTGAACTGAAGACCCTGGAGACATTTTTCCCCTATCCTATGTCCCTTTCTGAAGTCAAACTCCATTCAGTTATGCAGGCCACTGTTGTCACAGGTTCACAGTCTCTGGGTTCTTTTAAGACTGTTCTAATCATTTAATCTGGGTTCTGGCAGGTCAGAACTCAACTTTTGCAGCAAGCCCATAGATATATGTTGAGTCAGAACAGACCACAGGAAAAAGAAGCTACCTGAGTGTCAAGCACTTAGTAGCGGAAGGTCAGCCATGCTGTTGTGTAAACTCTCTCAATCCCTAATTTCCTTCTGTGTTGAAAGTACAAGCTTCACATTGACTGAATGTGTCTAACTTTTCTGCTGGTTTTATTTTCAGCACCTACGATATACATATCTTCTCTTTGCTGTCTTCCATTCTTTCACAATGTGGATGCAGCTAAAATGATGACTTTAATTTTCAAGATTTATTTTTCTTCTTTTTTTTTCTGAGAGTTTCCTGAACTCCAAATAATTTAGGAGGGCAGCCTCAATAAATACTTGCATACTGTACATGTTTTTCTAGAAAACAAATATCACATTCCTTGTGGTTTTCCAAATGTAGTGATTAAAATTATTGGATAGGAATCCTTAGATTAATTATATTTCAATATTCATAAATTATCCAGGTTAATAAGAAAAGACTTCCAACTTGAATGTACTTACATACTCCAATTTTTTATTTCAGAGAGAATTAATTTCTGTGAGCATTTCAGTATAAATCAAATTAAATATTTTTTTCATAAGTGTAGGGTATTTTTTTACTTATCTGTTTCTCATAGAGGAAAAAAGAGCCACATTTTACTTTCAGATATTCTGAAAGTAAAAGAAAAATCCACGAGTTTTCAAAGATACTGGTGTGAACTCTGGACTGGTATATATACTGGTATTTTCTAAGTCTTGATTAATTCTATATTTTCATACTGTTGAAAATTTGGAAAGTCTCAGAATAAGAGTTGTGAGAGGGTAGAATTTCTGTTTACTGAAAATCATGGAAATTGGGAAAGTCAGCATGCTCACAAGCCCTCAGTTTGTTGCTTCCCTATGTGTGTCAAGGAACCATAGAAACAATAAGTGAGGTGGATTTATTGGATAAATTATTCAATACAAATGATTTTGTGTAATCCTTTTATGTACTTACAGAGCAATGATCAAGTGAATGGGTAATTTTTAGCTCATCTTGATATTCCAGATATGCTGCTGTTTTGATAATTACACATCCATTGTCAAAAACTCAGAAAATGGAATGTAGCCTATTTGTTTCCTGGAAAAAAAACGTCCTTAATAGTCTCTTCTTGTATAAAAGCTACTGGTGTTTTGCACTTATTAAAATCATTTCAATCTGTGATCGGAAAAATGCAGGTTCAACCTTTTTATCTTTGCAGAGTATTGAGTAGGATTTTGCCATGGACTTCAAAGATCCACCCCAGTGTCCTGTTTTTTGAGTTACTGCAAGGGAAAGGAATAGTTCTTGATTTCTTTCATAATGTATGCAGGTAGATATATAGATTGGACTAGCTTGGTTCTGCTTGAATATTTGGCATCAGAAGTGCTTTCCTCCAGCAGCTGTCTATTACAAGCTGGGAAATGGTTTGCTTTTTACTTAGGAAGACCTTCTCTTTAATGAGATAAGTATTCCATGTACTGTCTTATGGTATTTGAGAAAACAGTTGGATATGTTGCTTCAAAATATTGTTGTCTTTGCTGTCCCACTTTGATATGCAAAGGGAGTAAGTGGAAGTGAGTGAGAGGCTAACATGTTCAGCACACAGAACCCTGGAGAGGCAGAGTTCTTTTCATTTAAATGCAGAGCCCTTTCTGGTCAGCTCGGATCATGGAAATTAAACATGTTGCTCGTGTGTGCCAGTCCCAGGATAACATGGGCCGCAGCCTTTAAGCCATTCACAGAGTATTGAGAGTGCCTTTTCTCTGTTCAATACACAGAATTTAAAGCATAGAAATACCTTAGCTTCTGGATGCTGTGCCATCCATCATTGCAGATTTGCACTATTTGTCATAGAGATGTCAAGCTTTGGTTTTATTTGACTCATACTTCAAGAGCCTGAGACTGTGTCTCAAACACTAAGCTCTGCCAGCATGGCCAAGTTCAATGAAGTTGTGAAGCCCCATCCGAGAAGTTGAAAGCCCCAAATACAAGTTGTAAGCTGAAAAGCAGCTGCTGTATTTGTAGCTTCTGCAAAGGAGTACAGGTATTTCAGCTGAATGAAGTATAGCTTTATCACCACATCTGGACCACTGGTTGGGTCAGGTCTGGGTGCTGTGTTTTTCAAACAGAAAGTCTACTAAGCATAGGCAAGCAGGGATATTGATACATTACACTTACATTTTTGCTGTCAATTAATATTCTATCATTTACATAGTGGCAGCAAATCTCCTGAAAATTGCTAACAATGTATATTAAATTTTGTATTTTCCCTCTCTCATGATGGTACACTGTACAATGGGAGCATTGATAAATGTTCTGTAAGCAGTGTGTTCCAACTGCCTTGACAATAAAAGGTAACTAGCAGTATTTCCTGAACTGTTTGGGCATCATAGAATATGCAGTCTGAATAAGTTTTTACAAAAGAATAAGTTTCAGTTATAGCAGAATATTTAGTATTTTTTCTCCATTTCTGCTAAAGGTGATTGTCAATATTGTCAATACTTTTAATCTGTTAATGTTCATCACAAAGCCCCTCAGCTTCATCAGGTTAGTAGTATAACACATCACTTAACCAACAATGAAAGTCTTCAAAATTTGAGTTTTCTTTAATGATTACTAACGAAAACGACAACTCAGATTGTCAGTGTTTTTTCAACTACTTCTACGTATGGTTTTACAAAAGCATTCTTCTCAATAAGAGAGAGATACCTGGAGCCATAAGTTTATAGGTGGTTGAAAGTAGAAGTTTGTCTTGCCTTTAACAGATAAGCAGTGTGGCTATGAGTGAAAAAGAATGTGGGAGTAGAAGTGATGCAGCATTGTTGGCTGCAGATAGCTTAAAGTCACATAAGTGCTCTTAGACTGTGGCTTCACACCTATTTTTACAAGTGGGCAGACCTCCATTAGGAAGTAAAACCATATAATCAGAGTTTTTTTCAGTATTTTAGTAAATAAGAGTTCCCAATGGCATTGTCTCTAGTTATTCCATTGTGAGTAGTAGTTACATTGAAGATATGTGAGTACTAAATGGGAAAAGGTATCAGACATTGCACCCAATATATCAGGGGAAACCTGGAAACTTGTTTGCCCTATTAGATTAGTGGCAATCCTAAATATCCACCTCCTAAAATTAAACATGAGATTTATTAAAACCAAACCGAACACCTTGAATTTTGATGATCAAGTGCATGCTTAGATCCAAATTACTGCCTAAAGGCCATACCCAGAAAAGACTTTACAAATTAACTGGAGTGTTGAATTTGAGAATCCCTCCCTGACAATATTATTAACGGTCACATTCTGAAGGCAATATATATACCTTCAGGATTTCAGTCAACCTTAAAAAGAATATAGTGCCAGAGAATGCCCATTTTTGAAGACTAGCTGACTAGCTCTCCCTCTGTAAACTTTCTCTGGCTTACTTTTATTGCTGTTGTGGATTTGCACAGTTTTTGGTGCATTTAGGCACCAACAGGTAGATGATATGAAGAATTTATGTCTACATAGGAGAGAAGAAAATTAATTCACTCTTACTTAATTTTGCTTTCCTCTGCTTAGATGTTTGAAGATGGAAAAAAGAATAAAATTATTTACTTTTAAAAGAACTTACCCATCAACTGTGTAAAAATACATTAACCCCACTGTTAATAAATTTGCAATAATTATAGATGGGATTGTCCTGTGTGACTCCACTTGTGATTTAGTTGGACAAAGGATATAGAACTGTTAATTTACTTTAATTACCCCTGTTTCCTACAATGATCAACCTCACACCTAGACATGGCTTAGAAGAAGTGACTGTGCTGGGATTAATGGTGTTTTGAAATACTTTGACATTGGGGGATATTCAGATGGCTTCATTGGCCTCCAGCTGAGGTATTCTGAATAGCTTTGATGTACTTCATCAGGGCACCTTCTTCTTTTCTCTGTACTCTAAACTTAGACTCTAATTGTGCCAAAGTTATTTACTCAAAATGTATGATGTATGTATACTCTTTTTTTTATTATTTTGCGTCAGCTACATGGAATCCATGAAACTTTGGCATCTGTTTAGCAATGTTTTTATATAAATGTTAGAGTTTTCTTGTGGCATTTATATAACCTTGTCAAGATTGTGATACTGAAAGAGTCAAGGAACGACTAAGTGAACAGTGTTAGAACATGTAACACAGGAACTACCCTGATCTCAGAGATGAAGAAATAAACAATTCTACTTTTAAGAGAATATCTTTCTTTCTTTCTGTTATCTTAAAAAAGAAACCTTAGAAGTGCAATTCTGTCTCTATTAGAAAAGTGTTTCATTGTCCATAATTTCAAGACAGAATAACTGAAACACTGAGGAAAGAACTGAAGAAAGATGAAGTGTGAGCTTGATAGAGTTTTTTGGGGTGAGCCATTATATAGAAGCAGGATTTCAGTTAAAAAGTTATCTATTTCTATAGTAAAGAGAATACTGTGTTTATTTATAGAATTTTGTAATTGGAAGCTTTTTTTCAGAAGGGAGAATAAGGTTTTGTAATACTAAAAATGAAACCACTTCAGAACATCAAAGTGAGAATACAGGATGATACCAAAAAAAATCTAATAACATGAATATACATACAAGATATAAAGTTGTTATGCCTGCCAAAGTGTTTTTCATGTATCTTGCTTCCATAATGGGTCATGTTCACTAGGAAAAGACTAATTATCTATTATCTCTGAAAAGCACCAATTCTGACAGGCATGGAGGCACTCTCTCATGTCATTTTCAGGAGGGTAATTGCTGTTCTGTATGAACAAATGTTTTAAGAGAGGTAGCAATCAGAGCAATTCTGTGAAGCCAGATACTGAATGAGTTTTTCTCAGATTAAGTCTGATAGAATTGGCTGTCTGTCCTCTAGTGTGTGAATTAGACATGAGAAGGAAAAACATTCAGGGACAACACTTTGCTTGGGACCTTCATTGGCTCTATCACAGTCCAGCTCTACACGTATTGCCAACATTCAAAATGATTTATAGTTACAAAGCTAAACACTGAGGAATTAAAGGAGAGTTCCTTTTCGGTAACAACTTAGCAGTTGCTTGTGTGAGTATGACTAAAAAAGATGAAACCTCAACAAGGTAAAGTTTGAAAGCACTGTTCAGATCTAATACCTCAAAGGTCTTTTGCCTTATAATAGCTTTGTGATTAATTGATTAGCTGCCTGTTGTAGGCAGGGATTTTGCAGAGTAGTCTCTAGGGAACTGTGACATTAAATATTTGGAAAGACAATTCATACTATAATGAGAGACTTAGCTCATGGTAAAATTACTGATTTGTGCGTATCAGTAAGGGTACTCAATGTGTCAGCAAGAATCACAACTGCTAAATTCTCTGTAATCCACTGATTGTCAGGGGTGCGTCCTTAGTGATAAAGGAAGTTATGAGAGAGGAGAGTCTTTTATGTGTGCAAGAGAGAAACTTTGAAATATGACCTATGAAGATGAGACTTGCATACCTGACTTCTAAAAGAAGTCCCCTAAATTCCTTCTTGGTTAAATTTTCACTGCTCTAGGTTTACTTTATTTTGACATGCAATTTCCCCTTATCTTGCTTTATCTATTCTTGTTTTTCTGCTTTTGTATTTCAGAATCTAGTTAGGGTTGGAAAAGACCTCAGGACATCTCTAGCCAAATATCTTCATCAAAACAGAGCCAGCTAAGTTAAGACTTTTTTAGTCAGGTCTTGAAAATTTCCAGTGATAGAGGCTGAACAGCCTCTCTAGGCAACTTGTGTTAATGCCTGAGTGTCCTCACGGTGAGAAAGCTTTTTCTCATGTGCAGTCTGAACCTCTCTTATTTAAATTTATGCCAGATGTCCCTCTTGCAGGATGCATTGCCATCAAGAGTAATATGTTCTCCCTTTAGATACTAGGGGATTGCTATCAGGTGTCCCCCTGACTGAAGCCATTTATTCCCCAAAATGGACAAGCCCAGGTTCCTCAGCCTTTACCAAAAATGAAAATGCTCAAATTCCCAACCATTTGGGTGGCTTGCCCCTGAACGCACTGCAATTTATCAATGCCTTTCTTGTACCGAATGAGGGCACCAAAATCTGGATGCCATGTGGACTCATCTGGGTTATAATGCCTTCCTGCAACCTGCTGGTTATGCTGCTACTCATGCAGCCTAAGATGCTGTTGACTATTCTTACTACCAGGGCATGCTGCTGTCTCACTTATAGCTTGCTGTGTGCTAAGATACCCAGGACCTTCTCTGCAAAGCCGCTACCCATTAAACTCATTGCCAGGCTATGTCATTACAGGGAGTTTTCTCTTCCTGGCATGGATGTGGGCATTTATTTCTCTTGAATTTCACAGTGTTCCTGTTGGCATGTTCTGACAGCCTGTTTGTGTCCCTCTTAGGGCACATCTATTCTTAAACATTTTATCTAGTCCCTTTGATTTGGTGTAACCTGGGAACCTGATGGTACCTCCATTGCCTCTTACAGGTCATTAAGAAAAATGTGAGACAGACACAAATGTGAGAAAAATTCTTCTGATGCTTTGTTGTTACTGTTCAGGCAGTATATGATCCCTTAGCCATGGCCCTCCAAGCCTGATTATCCAGACAATTTTATATGCCTCTACTTGTTCACCCATTCAGACTATAAGATGCTAATTTAGATTGAAGATTAATGTGAGAGACTATGGTATGTTTTAAGTCTTGCTAAAACCAGGATAAATTACATCCATTGTTCTTTCCTCCTCCATAACTGAATTCATTTTATCATAGGAAGGAACTAGGCTGTTCAGGCATCTTCTGCTCTTGGTAAATATATGCTGATTGTTCCAGGTCATTTTCTCATTTGTGGGCACACAATTGTGTCCTTCTAGTGAGAAAGGAGAAATCGGTCCTTTTGAAANTTCTGTGAAGCCAGATACTGAATGAGTTTTTCTCAGATTAAGTCTGATAGAATTGGCTGTCTGTCCTCTAGTGTGTGAATTAGACATGAGAAGGAAAAACATTCAGGGACAACACTTTGCTTGGGATCTTCATTGGCTCTATCACAGTCCAGCTCTACACGTATTGCCAACATTCAAAATGATTTATAGTTACAAAGCTAAACACTGAGGAATTAAAGGAGAGTTCCTTTTCGGTAACAACTTAGCAGTTGCTTGTGTGAGTATGACTAAAAAAGATGAAACCTCAACAAGGTAAAGTTTGAAAGCACTGTTCAGATCTAATACCTCAAAGGTCTTTTGCCTTATAATAGCTTTGTGATTAGTTGATTAGCTGCCTGTTGTAGGCAGGGATTTTGCAGAGTAGTCTCTAGGGAATTGTGACATTAAATATTTGGAAAGACAATTCATACTATTAATGAGAGATTTAGCTCATGGTAAAATTACTGATTTGTGCGTATCAGTAAGGGTACTCAATGTGTCAGCAAGAATCACAACTGCTAAATTCTCTGTAATCCACTGATTGTCAGGGGTGCGTCCTTAGTGATAAAGGAAGTTATGAGAGAGGAGAGTCTTTTATGTGTGCAAGAGAGAAACTTTGAAATATGACCTATGAAGATGAGACTTGCATACCTGACTTCTAAAAGAAGTCCCCTAAATTCCTTCTTGGTTAAATTTTCACTGCTCTAGGTTTACTTTATTTTGACATGCAATTTCCCCTTATCTTGCTTTATCTATTCTTGTTTTTCTGCTTTTGTATTTCAGAATCTAGTTAGGGTTGGAAAAGACCTCAGGACATCTCTAGCCAAATATCTTCATCAAAACAGAGCCAGCTAAGTTAAGACTTTTTTAGTCAGGTCTTGAAAATTTCCAGTGATAGAGGCTGAACAGCCTCTCTAGGCAACTTGTGTTAATGCCTGAGTGTCCTCATGGTGGGAAAGCTTTTTCTCATGTGTGGTCTGAACCTCTCTTATTTAAATTTATGCCAGATGTCCCTCTTGCAGGATGCATTGCCATCAAGAGTAATATGTTCTCCCTTTAGATACTAGGGGATTGTTATCAGGTGTCCCCCTGACTGAAGCCATTTATTCCCCAAAATGGACAAGCCCAGGTTCCTCAGCCTTTACCAAAAATGAAAATGCTCAAATTCCCAACCATTTGGGTGGTTTGCCCCTGAACGCACTGCAATTTATCAATGCCTTTCTTGTACCGAATGAGGGCACCAAAATCTGGATGCCATGTGGACTCATCTGGGTTATAATGCCTTCCTGCAACCTCCTGGTTATGCTGCTACTCATACAGCCTAAGATGCTGTTGACTATTCTTACTACCAGGGCATGCTGCTGTCTCACTTATAGCTTGCTGTGTGCTAAAATACCCAGGACCTTCTCTGCAAAGCCGCTACCCATTAAACTCATTGCCAGGCTATGTCATTACAGGGAGTTTTCTCTTCCTGGCATGGATGTGGGCATTTATTTCTCTTGAATTTCACAGTGTTCCTGTTGGCATGTTCTGACAGCCTGTTTGTGTCCCTCTTAGGGCACATCTATTCTTAAACATTTTATCTAGTCCCTTTGATTTGGTGTAACCTGGGAACCTGATGGTACCTCCATTGCCTCTTACAGGTCATTAAGAAAAATGTGAGACAGACACAAATGTGAGAAAAATTCTTCTGATGCTTTGTTGTTACTGTTCAGGCAGTATATGATCCCTTAGCCATGGCCCTCCAAGCCTGATTATCCAGACAATTTTATATGCCTCTACTTGTTCACCCATTCAGACTATAAGACACTAATTTAGATTGAAGATTAATGTGAGAGACTATGGTATGTTTTAAGTCTTGCTAAAGCCAGGATAAATTACATCCATTGTTCTTTCCTCCTCCATAACTGAATTCATTTTATCATAGGAAGGAACTAGGCTGTTCAGGCATCTTCTGCTCTTGGTAAATATATGCTGATTATTCCAGGTCACCTTCTCATTTGTGGGCACACAACTGTGTCCTTTTGGTGAGAAAAGAGAAATCGGTCCTTTTGAAAGTAAGGCTGGCCTTTCACAGAGTCAGTGAAATTGGATGGCGTTTGTGTTCCTATAAAGGGCAAGGTACTGGACCTTTCCAGTCAGTGGAAGTTTTAGCATTTATTTCAGCAGCAACAAGTCAGACCCATGAACTAGAAATGGGTTGTTTTGTTAATAAAAGCCTTTCTGAGTTAATCATATTTTAAAACTCAGGATAGGATTTTTGTTCTATTTTTTAGATGGAACCCATAGGCCAAGCAATAATAAAGAATGATGTCTTGCCCTGGGAGGTGATTCACCCAGCTACTCTTTAAATTGAAGTTCATATAAAGTAGAATGCATTAGGAACTAACCATAAAAACCACTAGGGATATTTCTTTTATCACAGCTGCACCTGCCTTAAGCGCACAATAGTCAAGGTTATAGCTGTGTCTTCAAACTCAGTCTAGGCAAGTTTGAACTCAGTAGAACTCAGTAGTTAGGAGATGGCTCAAGGGTCAAACCTGCCCTGCCCTTCAAGTTACCTTTAGCAGCGGTATTGAAAATATTATATGGTTTTTTTAAATTTGTCTGTCTTTTATGTCTTATTGATATATGCAGTCTTTAAATACTTAAAGTCTTAAATACTTAAAGTCCTTAAAGACTTAAAGTCCTTAAAGACTGCATATGCTAATTTAAAAAAAATGCATTGAGACACACCAGCAAGGTAAATAACTGCTTTGTCCTATCAATTGATAAAGTAAACTTTCCTTTTTGTTGTGCATTTTCTTATTTTCCTGGTGCCTATATTTGGTTCTCACATGTTGTTTAAAGTTAGATTTAAACTGTATGCTAACATAATTCCTAAAGATGGGTGCTTTCTTTGCTACATAATCAAGGAGTTTTGTGCAATCTTCAGTCCTCAGTTAATAATATCTAGATTCTATATGTGCTGTCAATTCATACAGCTTTAAATCTCTTGATGAAAAAGAGGCTCATTGCCAGAAGAACCTGTTCTCCACATGACCACACACATCAGAGGCATTTGGTATGGATTTCTACCTGCCTCTTGTCTATATACTAACCTGGTAATATTAAAGAATCTGATGTCTTTCCTTACCCTGGCTCAGATTCATCTAATGTAATTTGACACACTTTGCTGCGAAACTTGAATTAGAAGCATGATCACCTTAGAGTGGCTTGCAATCAGTACAAAGAGGGAAGGACATTCCAGGAATTATTCAGCCTATCTCTAACTGTTTGTTGCTAATACAAGGAGTTTTGGATAGTTAGCATATGCTAAAGGTGCCTTATCAAAGTAAATGTGTTTGTCCCTGTTTTCACTCAATCTTAGGCAAACTTTGTTGCAAACAAGGATTTACAAATCATTGGATTCAGCTGCAGTCTGAAAGACTGAAGTCAGAAAGATTCATGTTTTTTTCCACTCTCTTTTAGTATGTTCTTGAAAGAATGAGAGGAAAAAGATGAAAAAAGATACCTTAATCAGCAAAAAGTTAATTGAACAGATTGTAATTTTCTTTATTGTTTTTAGTGACTTTCTGACTGGAAGCCATTCAATAATCAAAAAGTTCAAAAATGTGCATAACCAAGAGCTATTGCACCGCTATGACTGTCCAGAAGATGATATCAGGAGCCCTCAAGGTACCAACCACATCAGGACCTCAGACTCACCACATCCCCTTAGTTTCTTGTTTCTTTTGTAATTTAGGGTGAGTGCAAGAATGGACCTTAAGGTATAGTTTGATTCTGCAGACAAGCAGATTTATTCAGAGACAGACTTCTTTCAGAGGTATACTTTTTCTAGATGTGTGGCCATGGTAATGAAGGAACCAGTGACAACTGGGAAGGAGTCAGATGTTTCTTATAATAGACTATTGAGTACAGCTGTAGGGGAAAAAAAAGTATAATCTTCAAGAGAGAACCTGCACAAGAAGAAAGATGTTAAATGTCCTGCTCCGGGCAAAGGAAAAAAAAAGGGATTTGTATGTGGAAGTTTTGTTTAGTATATTTGGTGTAAAGTGTAAAGCTATACCTGAGAGTATTTAGGTGAGGTACAAATCTCTCTTGGACTGACAAACTGATCTGTTGTAGGTCTTTCAATCTTATTAATTGTATGCTCAGTGCATCCTAGAAGGGTGAAGCTGATGCAAACTGCATCCTGTAGATGTTACTTGATGTTTCGAGAGTAATTCTGTGTAGACAGGGCAGGTCTGCTCAGATATGTAGGAAGCATGATATCTGATGTAAAAAAACATCCAGGCTTCATCTCATTATCACTAAGCATTCAACTCTAATAACTTTGTGAGGTACAATGGCAGTGTTTTCAGGGTAGTGATGATTAGTGTGTTGAAGTCTAGAGGTATTAGGTGGTTTATGCTAAATTCCACAGTGAATCTGCAGAAAAACATGAAGAGAATTTGTGAGGTTGGTCCTGAGCCTTCACTCTAAGATGCTGCATTTCTTTACTCAACTTCCTAAGAGTGAATTCTTCCCAACCTAATGCTAGCTGTATTTTCTCTAATTTGATCCCTTTGATTTTCCCTGGCCAGCCCTCCAAAGCTCCTAGTGCCTTGGTCAGCTAAGTTTCTGAAACCAAACAGAAACTGATGAAATTTTAAAAAAACAAAAGCAAGTTGTATGCTATGTACACTATACTATTGTGGAAATGTTATGCCAAATGCAGAAAGTAGAATTGTTTCTCCTCTTACTAGTTTAAGGTGAAGCCATAATATACACTGTAATATTTATGCATAGCATAACACTTGTTGCCAGGTAAAGGCAAATTAATACTGTCTTTACAGTATGCTACAAGACCTGTCACTACCCTATGCTTTGATAGAACAAAAGTGAACCCAATGTGTGCTATTTCTCTAATCACCACTGCACATCACTGAGCTGCTTGGAAAAAAACCCAATAAAATGCATTGAGTCCCTGCAAAGTTCTATAATCCTCATTGCATAACCCCCAGAAATTGTCAGAATTTGCAGGTATACTTGATGACTAACCCTTCTATCAGTAATATCGTCTTAACAGAATTTACACAAGCGATCTTCAACCAGCTGTCCTCTAGTGCAAACAGGGTGGTGACACTTCTGCTGAGTGCTTTTGCTTGAAAAAATGTGAGCTGTATTAGCCTGTGTTCAAATAATACATATACTGGTTATCTGGGGAAAAGACACTGACTTTGAGTAGCAGCTCAAATTGAGGAAAGGTCATAATGGGAAAGTTATTAACAAAGAAGTTTCAAAAATACAATAGTAAAAAGGCCCTTAACTGCAAAATTTGAATAACTGCACTAATACTTGAAGGCATGATTCTTTTTGACCCTCTGTATTCTCTGTTGTGGTTAAATCTAGAGAATTCTGTGCTTTGGTTCTGCTTGGTACTGTCATCTTCTCTCCCACAAGAAGAGACATGTATCCGCACCCCTTCTGGAGAAAACTTGTGCTATTTAGAGATTTTTGAAGCAGTCATGAGAGCCACCAAATACCAAAGCTGTTAAAAAAAGAAGACAGGGAATTCTTTGGGGTATCCTCTAATTTCTCAAACTGTCCTTAGTTTTGTGTTCTTTGCTGCTTTAATAATGGTGCTTTTTGTTCCATCATTCCAGGTTGTTCATTAAAATATTTGCAGTTGAAGTGTACTAGTAGTTACCACTGGATATTCTTTGTTCTTTATGTCTGAACCAAAAATAAACCTTAAAAATCTAAATTGTAGTAAATTCTGTGGCACTAAATAAAGAATAATATATCTTAGAAACTGCACTAGTTGTCTCAGGCTGCATACTCACAACACGATAAAGTCAATCTCTTGGTTTAAACTGAACCAGTTAAACTTTTCTTTATTTGGTGTAATTTTTTTCACTCAGCTAGTCATCCTTCCTTGGGGCTAATTTTCTAATGAGCTCTTTATTTGCTCTCTACAGCTTTACTTAGGAAGGGAAGACACACTGATACATAGTAGTATTTTTCTCATTTGTTCCTTTAAATGGAGTTATAGAAACTCAATGTTAGGAAGTGAAAAATCTCAGGAAGTGCTTTCATTAAAACGCTGCTTGTAGCAACAACTGGAACTCTGGTATTGAAGGTTCCCTCTGTGTTGTTTCTTTCTCAGTTTGTCTTGTAGATCATTTATTTTTTCCTGTTGAAGTGATTCAATAGGAGGAAGCAACTTTCTTTCTTTTGTCATATTTTGACACTTTATAAATTATTATTTTTTCTTTTAAGGCTTTATAGTAATGTTGTTGGTGTACTTAAAAACTCTGAAATTACTAAGGCAAAGAAAGAGATGCTATGCAGATAAGATTTACTTGTAAGATCATTCTTGCTTTCTGTACTTTGGCACTAACAGAGGAATTTTTACTCCTCTGCAACCTCTGACTCGGAAATGGCCAACTATTTTTTGCCTAAGCATCTCCTTCTGAAAATGCAAACTGAAGGCCGTTATGGAAAGAAGGAACCATTCTGAGAAGCCAGTGACATCAGATCGGGCCACAGGGTTGCAAGGGAGAATACAGATAAGTATCTTATTTCTCCTGCTACCTGTCCTGACAAATATATAAAATGGTAAACTCTCACCTGGATTTCTTATCAGTTGAGGCATTTTACTATGTTCTCAAGGATCCTTATAGACACCAAAAGGACAAGACTTCTTTATTTCAGCTTAATTGCAACTCCTTCTCCAAATAACGATAGCCTTCCTCTTCTTCTAAGCCATTTCTTTAGTATATTTTTATATGACACACAATCATATTCTTCAACTGACAAGTTTTACTGCATTAGTTTTTTTGGCAAGACTTACGATTAATTCTTAGTCATCGAGACCTTTTCCTTTCCAGATTTTCTGTTTGTCACTGCAACATACCTTACTTAACGGGGCTGACACTTGGGTTTCATAGGTTTGACTCTGTACACATGAGAAAAATTGGAAAATATTCCTGAATATTTAAGGTTACTGAATAGAAATGCTGGCATATTCAGAATACTGGGATTCATAGTGATTGACTGGTTTAAATCAGATCCACAAAGTACTATTGTTGTGATACATGTCATTCCAAGGAAACTGTCACTGTAACTGCAGCTTTTCTGGAAGTGGCTGAGTGCTCACTATTCCTTATATTCAAGATATTTTTAGTCAGCAGCAGAGCAGAAACTCCACAGTATGTGCTGGTTTCTATTGGTTTTTCATCTTGAAAGTGTATTTTGTGCTGCAACACCAGAATTGGGCAGAAAAGGAAGTGACAATCTTTCATCTTGTATGCAGAGACAAACAACACATTGTCTTGTCTTGCTTGTCAAAGAAACTGAGAAGTGAAGACTGAGGAAGACAGAACTGATAGGAGGCAGGAGGAGACCCAAGGAAAGCGTGTGGATTCACAGCAGTTTTATTTCCATGCAAGCACATATTGAGCGACTTATGTTGATATCTTTAATTTGGGAAAGCTAAAAGCAAAATACAGAGAGAATAGAAAGTATTTTCAGAAATCTAAACAAAGAGAAAGGTCTGACAATGCTGTTCCTCTTTGCTGCTCACTCCTGATGCATGTAATGAGCTGGGTAGGCCACCATTCCTCTCTTTCTTTAGGTGGAACCCTCATCATGGTATATGTATTTTAGCTGAGGGGTTTTCTTTCTGGAAGTGAAAAGTTTTGTACATGGAGGTTATATAATTTTATATATATATACATTATTACATATTTTGTATGTAATGAGAGAAAGAGAATATATAATTTATAAAAATAGAGAGAGCTGTGTATAAATCTTTACCATCTGTGTTGTGGCAGGATTTACTACAAAATATCCACATTGATTTAAATTCAAATAATGAGTACTACAGCATACCCTACATCTGTCTGATTGTAGCAGCATCAGAAACACTTCTTAATAGTAACAAATAGTAAACTTAAGATTTGTTTCAAATATCAAATCTATTGAGTTTTTCAGAGTTATACCAGAAAACTACTTGTGTAACTATTGCTGCACAGAATCTCAGAATAGTTCTCTTTGGAAGATTTGATGGCCATCCCAATCCCCCTGCACTGAGCAGGGACACCTTCAACTAGATCAGGTTGCTCAGAGCCCCATCCAACCTGACCTTGAATGTTTCCAGGGATGGGGCATCTGCCACCTCTCCAGGTAATATTTTCCAGTGTTTTACCACCCTCAGTGTAAAAAAATGTCTTCCTTATATCTAATCTAAATTGATATTCTTTTAGTTTAAAACTATTACCTCTTGCCCTGTCATGACAGACCCTGCTAAAAGTTTGTCCCCACCATTTTTGTAGGCCTTGTTTAAATATCAAAAGGCTGCAATAAGATGTCCTTGGGGCCTTTTCTTCTCCAGGCAGAACAACCCCAGATCTCTCAGCCTGTCTTCATATGACAGGGGCTCTGGCTCTTGGGTCACTTTTGTAACCTTCCTCTAGACCAGCTCTAACTGGTCCATGACTTCATTCTACTGAGTATCGCGGCGAGGGCCAGAGAGCTTCACGGACAAATCAATATGATTTCAAATGAAGTCCAACTTTATTTAGGGTTAACCCATTTATATAGGGCAAGCAGGCCAAAAACATCAGGTAGACTCTCATTGGTCACTGCCCTAGCAACCAGCCTCTCATGGCAACAGCCCATCCCAAAATCTCCCTGCTGCCAGCAGGCCTGAAAAGCTCTTGCCCCCTTGCAAACCACTCCATTAACATAACACAACAGAGCCATCAAAACTCTCAGCTCCGCCCTACCAGAGTACTTAGAAGAACAATCCCAACAACTGAGGACTTAAAAGCTGCACTTATTGCTCCAGGCTGGGGCTCACTAGAGCAGAGTAGACAGCTAGAGTAACCTCCTTGAAACTGCTGACCATGCCTCTTGATACAGCCAAGGATGTGGTTTGCCTTCTGGGAAGCATATGTACATTGCTGCCTCCTGTCCAGCTTTTCATCCCCACAGTCCTCCTCTGTAGGGCTGCTATCAATCTCTTCCTCCTCCAGCCTGTAGCGGTACCAGGGGTTGCCCTGACTCATATGCAGGACCTTGCACTCGGCTCTGTTGAACCTCATGAGGTTCACATAGGCCTGCTTCTCAGGTCTCTCTGGATGGCATCTTGTCTGCAAATTTTCTGATCATGAACTCAATCCCACAATCAATACCATTGATGAAGATATTAGATGGTACTGGTCCCAGTATGAATCCCTGAAGGACACCACTTATCACCAGTCTCCATTAGGATATTGAACTGTTGACTACTTCCCTCTGGATGTGACCATCCAATCAATTCCTCATCCACTAACAGTCCACCATGCAAAAATCTATATCTTTAATTCAGAGAGAAGGCTGCTAGGGGGGTCAAAGTCCTTACGCAAGTCCAGATAGATCAGATACATGACATCTGTAGCACTTCCCTTGTCCATTCATGTAGTCATTTGATCATGGAAGTCCCCTAGGTTGGTCAGGCAGGACTCAGTGAAGCCATGCTGGCTCTCTCAAATCATCTCCTTGTCCTTGATGTGCCCAGCATAGCTTCCTGGGACGATTACATCTTCCCAGGCACAGAGGTGACTCTGACAAGTAGTTCCCAGAGTCCTCATTTCTACCCTGTTGAAAAATGAGTGCAGTATTTCCCCTTTTCCAGTCACCAGGGTCTTCATCTGACTGCCATGACTTTTCAGATATCATGGAGAGTGGCTTGGTAACTATATCAGCAAATCCTCTCAGGACTCTAGGATGCAAGTTGTCCAGTCCCACAGACTTACATAAATTCATGTTCCTCTGGTCACAAACTTAGTCTTTTCTTACAGTGGGAAGGACTTTGCCTCTCTAGTCCCTGTCTTGCAGTCTCCCTGCTCAAGAGCTGCAGAAAGACAGATTGCCAGTGGAGACTGAAATCCCAAAGAAGTGCATGCATGCCACTAGAAAACCACTGTATTGTGGTGTTCCCTGGCATGATCTGGTAAAATATGCTGAATACAAACAAACTTCTTGTTTGTCAGATGTGCGTAGCTGTATAAATACTTTGCTGGTATGTCTGAGGAAAATTTGACATGCTGACAACTTGAATTAAAGCTAAGAGGGAAGAGAAGCTGACTAGATCCCCAGGGGAGTAAAGCACTCTTGGTATTTTAGCTTTTCATATTCCTTTCAAAGTATGTCTTCACAAGAAGTTTTGTTTGCATACACAAAATTATAGCTAGTTCTAGATACAGGTGGCAATGCTTTATTCTTGCTAATACTGTAATGAGCATTTCAAGAATGCTAACAATTGCACGAGGAATTATTTATATTTTCTGTTACTCAAATTCATATGCTCTCACATTCCTTGTGTAACGTAGTTCATACTATAAATTTTTTTTATAAACACAGATTGAGATCTAAAAATCTGCACATAAACAAGCTTCTAAATGTTATTTGACATTGCAGAACTTTTCTTCCTTCTGTTGTAAAGCAAGTCATACTCCCATGTACAGTTATTCTTGGGTGAATATTCCTGTTACTGAGGCAGCAACAACCCAGTCGTTGGCACATTAAATTCCATGTCAGGGTTCAAAAAGGACATATAGGTTGTGGGCTTTGGGATCCCGCTGAAGAAAAGGCTGAAGAGATATGCCTGAGTATATACTGGTATTTTAAATGCCTTCTTTCTTTATATTTTCTTTTTTGGCTAAGTTAATGAAGTCCCTTAATCTTTTTGCTTGCTCTAATGTTTCCTTTGATTGTAAATTTTATTGCCCAAACATCCTACTAGTGTAAATTAATGAAGTCTTATTCACTTAAATGGAACAATGATGTTTTATAGCAGCTGAGGATTTGGTGTTATGTTAGAAATAAATATGTAAATGAAAAACAGGATACTGTTATTTGGTATCCCATATCCCAAGAATGCTCTTTAAGTTATCTATTTTTCCCATGTGTGTTGTTCCATGTTTTTTGTTATTGTTGCTGTGGCTGTTGTTTCAGCCAGTATGATTCATAGATCCCTCTTATTTCTTTGTCTTATTTTCAGAATATGCAAATTAGAAGTAATATTCTTTTTGTCATGCTATTTTTCTCTGTGGTAAATTGTCTCTCTAGATGCTTGCTTCCCATCATAAAACAGGTAGGATTAATCATCTTCTAGGGAGGTGTAGAATGTCTCTGTCATCTTCAAAGGAGGCATAAATGATTAATTTAAGTTAGGTAAGGAAAATTTTAAAAAAATCTGCCTGTACTGACTATCTATGTTTACAGACTACATCAAATATTTTATTTATTTATTTTTATCACATACGCATACTTCTAAACTCAGAGGATTTAAGTTAGGTAAGGAAAATTTTAAAAAAATCTGCCTGTACTGACTATCTATGTTTACAGACTACATCAAATATTTTATTTATTTATTTTTATCACATACGCATACTTCTAAACTCAGAGGAAAGAACTCAGTGGTTTTATATTGCAGTGATACATAAAAAAGGTTATGTGTTCTGAAAATGTATCTGCCATCTGTTTATGAAAAGTACAACTCAACCTGCACCACTAGTTCCTGTTCCTTTGCTAATCTCTGTTTGTAGATGAAGAGGTGTACCTGAACAACATGGCTAAGGCTCATATCTGGCACAAAGTATTCCATTTGGTTAAACTACAGTCTCATTTTTTTTTTTTTTTTTTTTTGAAACAGGATGTTAAGGAGAATGATTTCAGTTATGGCTCGATATCTAAATCTTCAGACTTGGAAGCTATACATTTTCCATTATTGTTTGATGGTCTGTTACACGGCTGCACCACTCATTGAACATTAGTCACTAACTGAAATAGCATGATTATTTGTAATAATATGTAGCAAAGTCTCAAAATAACGAATCCAGATAGGTCAGAAGCAGAGGAACATTCCCATATATGACATTTTCAAAAAAGAAATGAAAGGCATCAAGTGTCATCCCTGTAAACAGGAACATAATTAAAAGTGCAGATGGAAAAAAAATAAGGGGAAGTGGGTCAGGGATGATTCTACAGATGCAGTCAGAGAATAACTGATGCATGTACTAGAGGTTCTGTCATTTCCATGAAGAGCTTTTTCCTACAAAGCCAATAAGAAGTAGAGATGAAGCTGCAAGTAGCACGGAGTGGTTTGGAGCATGTTTGCATTTCAGAGAGATAAATGAGGGCAATGTATGTCTGCAGTCAAGAACTTGGAATTGTATCAAGAAGAAATCTGAAGAATGTACTTTGTCGGGTGCTGTTTGTCCCCCTCTTTTTAATAAGTCACTTTCCAAAATACCAGAATTGTAGTTGAGTTGGGGTTTATTCCCAAGTGTCTGACTAGCTGCTGTGTAAAATGAGTGTTTTTAGGATAATATCATTAGTCTGGGGTGACAACACTGACAAAGATTTTGAAAATACGTTCCTCAAGGCTATTATTGACTTCTGTTTTTAGCTAGGACAGGCAAGGATGACTCATGGGTGTTAACTTGCATTTAAGACCATGGTTTTAAACTTTGCTTTCCAGTTTTGAAGTGTTCAGAGTGTGTGCAGGAATTCAGACCTGCTGCTATATAGGGGTTATTTGTTTTCAAGCTTATTGTTTTTTCAAAGGACAGTGTCAGTCAGGGCTTTGTGTTGAGTGGGCATAAGGCAAACCTGAGACGGGTATGTGTGTGATACTATCTAGATATTTTGAGCACTGTTTGGATAATTTATATTCAGCTAGAAAGACCTATTACTTCTGAATATATTATTCACTATGAATAATTTCTGTCATCATTCTTCTGCTGCAACAGTCATCTAAACTTAATCAGACTTTTTTTTTTTTTTTAATTAAGCTTTTGTTTATTGTCCGTGTCTAGGCAGTAGAGAACTTGGATTTCCATCACCTAAGAAATATTTTTCATTCTGAAATTTAGTTGTTCTGTTTTTTTCTCTCTTCTCTCCCTCCTTGTTTCTGATCAATAACTTTTGTTTCTTCCTGAACTCATTATTTTACTGCTTTACTAATTGTCAGTCCAGATCATTTGATAAGTAGGCTTAAACTTGTTCAAAATCGATCAACACTATAGCTGTGATTAGCACTTTAAAGTTCAATCATTGATTTTAAACTAAGTCTCTTCAATTACAGTGCCTGTCACTTCAGGCTGCCAGTCAGGTTTGTATCTACTATAAAGTGGTTATGTTAACTTTGAAAGTCCTTTATAGAGGCAATTTTTCTGTCCAGTTAAGTTTTTTTCTCTGTTTGTCATGAAGTTGAATTATTATAGGAATATGTTCAGACACAAAATATGGAGCCTATCTTCTCAGTAAGCACAGCATTCTTGGGCCTAGCACACATAAGAAGAAGAAAGTATTCTTCTTATTAAATAATTTTAATTATCAGAGCCTTTGAAGGCCACTTGAAACCCTGTTTGTGCCTTCTTCATTTCTGCTCACTGTAAGCTTCCTCTTTGTGTCACAAGTCAATTCTGTGCTTTCTACAACAGATTTCTCTTGAATATCCAGTGAAGTAGGGCACATTTTTTTTACTGTTGTGAGCATTGTTTTTCAGTGAATAACAACAGCTGCTGAGAGAATTTGTCTGCTTAAAGTTAAGCTTAAAAACAGTGATTGAAGTCTTTTCTTCCCCCTACAAGTTTCAGTCAGTAATAGTACTTAGTGGATGCATGCACATATGTTCATCCTTGTGTACATAGATTAAAGCACTTCCTGTGTTGCTAGACAGAACAGGTAGCTTTTATGTTTTTGACTCAGTATGACAATGCTGAATTGTAACCTACAGTTAATAATCAGACTTATTTTTAGTAGATAGGATTTATTAGAATGTATTCATCCTCTCTGATCAATTAAATATATTTCCATTCTAAGCGGTAACATGGAAGGTAGAAAATTTTCCCTGGATGTTTCTTCTCAGCATTCGCAAATGTTAAGTACTGAAATTTGGATTTAATATTCATAAGTCTCTGATTTCAAATTGTGGTATAAGTAATTGCCAGAATAAACTATAGAAACTATTATAATCATCAGCAAGAAGCAATTAATTGATTACATTTGTTTAAATTTATTTCTTAAGGCAAGGAGGTAGCATTTTTTTAGTCTAGTCTCAACTATGCGTAATGCAAATCTTTGTAAAATTCAGTTATAAGTAAAAAGATAAGTATAATGAAGCATTAGTAAAAATAAGCAAGGAAAAGGAAAGATAGTTCATACATTTTTCAAAAAACTCTTGATGTGTAGGAAAACTAGATAGGCCTGACTTTTCATTTGTACATTTTTCTGTAACTAATGGCTCTTCTGTGAAAATTATTGACACAAGATTGGTCTAAGAGCAGAACACCTGAAATTTTCTTATTCCATCCCATAATATTTCAATTTGAAGTACCGAAAAAGTACTTCACAAAAACACCGTTACATGGTGCAAAGATGACCTTCTTCCCATTTCTTCCCTTCACACCAGTTTTGAGAGAGAAATCATTACATTTCCCTGTTAAGTACAAAAGGGGAATGAAAAATGTCATGGAGGCAGTGAAAGTATACTACTGACAGTAGAAAACTTACAAAAGCAAATACCTCCTAAAGTTATGGAATTAAGGTTTAAAACCTTTCCTTCTCTTACATCTATTACATTTTCTGAGTCTGATCACATTTTACCTATTGTCAGATGTAGGTAAGGGTACTGACTTGTTTTTTTTACGCACTATATTTTTGTCTCTGTGGTGCTTCAGGCCAAAGTAATATTAATAACAAAACAAAGAGAAGCCACAGCATGAAAATGAAGATGATGTTCCAGCTGTTCTTTGTGTCCTTTCCATGTTGTGACTTCCTCTGATCTTCATCCTGCTCCTTGTGAGCTCACCTAATCTCAAGGAAGGAATTTGGAGTCATAATGCAAAGTGCCTAGTTTTGCCTTTGAGAGCAGAGATGTTTATCAAGATAGAATGAAGCATAGTGCATATTCAGGGCTTGAAATGGGGATCAAACAATAATCCTCTGTGCAATCCTTTCAAATATTCTGCTGGTCTTTGTGCCTGAGGGTAGCTTGAAAATTAGATTTGCTGCCAATACAACCGCGTAGCCTCACCTCTTTGGTTTTAAAATTCAGTTTGTGCTCCATTCAACAGAACTTGAAGATAGCTTTTAATCTCAAAGGCTTTGTTTTTATTTGCAAGGCTGACTTCCTAAACCATCAGTTCAAAGCAATGATAGAAAGAGGGTATTCTTTTGTCATTTTTTTAAAATAGAAATTGTGTTCCCATTGTGCATGATCTTAAAACTGATGGGTTTTATGCTTTGAATACAAAAACTGCAGAACCAAACCAAAATCAAACATTTACTACTTGTCTCAAATTAATTCAAAACAAGCAAAAATGCACTATGTCAACTGGCGTGTCATTAGTGTTCTTTTTTGAAACATAAGGGAGATGATGAATATGAAGTCTGGGGGGTTTCTTCTTAGTTTTGGGGTAGTCAGCTGGGACAATGTTTGAGTTTTTTCTTTTGGTGGATTTTGTATGTTTTTTAGTCAAAGCTCTCAGCTCAGGTTCAGTATGTTATAATTGATTTCCTTCACTGCACACTAGGACACATTATCTCAGTCGGCAGTTTCAAAGTTGTTTTATACTTAAGTTCTTCTGATATCAAGCAGTGGACATATCAATTCATTAAGTCCTTGTGTGTCTTATTATCCATTCTGAAAATGGAGGCATTAATGTTTACTTCGCACCAGCTTTTGTCTCTCCTGTATACAGCTGAGGTCCTTAGGCAGAAGTCTGTCTTACAGTGTGTTTGTGCAATATCCAAGTACGATTGTATCTCCCTCTTAGAGTCTCTAGATACTACTGTCTTATTCATAATTATACCAATAGGTATTTGTCAGCAACAAAGAACCATGGTTTCTGCTCTCTCCCTTCTCTATGTCTGGTGGGATGAGGAGGGGAATGAAAAAGAAAAGGTACAACTTGTGGGATAGAGTTTGACAGAGCAGCAAAGGAAGAGAAACCACAACAATAATAATAACAATAAAAGAATATACAGAACAGGTAATACACAATACAAAACCACACACTCATTGGGAACTGACAACCATATGTGCTCCTGATCCAGAATACCCCTGCCGTGCTCTGCAGCCATGCAGGTGAATCACTACAAAACCCAGCCATGAAAAAACAAACCCACCAACTGCCCTATGCAACATCATGAACACAGTCTCATGACCACCACTCCCCACCCCCAAAGTAACTATCCCCCTTATAGGTTAGGCATGATGTCATGGTGTTGAATATCCTTTTGGCCAGTTGTGGCCAGGTGACCTAGTTTTGACCCCTCCAAGCTGCTTGTGAAAATTAACTCTTTCCCCACTAAACCAGCAAGAACCAAGAGAGTATGGCACTAGCCTTATATTTATGGTCGTATTTTTCTGTTTGTAGGGGCAGAATAAGTAGGTGATTTAGCAAAAATGGATAGCGGTTTGGGTTTTCCCCTGACTGAATGGATATTTCAGTGTTGTGTGTCACTGCTATAGATAGCTGATTAGTCCCATAATGGCTGTTTTCTATCCATTCTAGATCTGAATCTTTATGCAACTATCCCAGATTTGCAAATCCAAACATGAAGTCATCGTCATCTCTCATTTTTCAGTTATGAGTGAAGTCCACTTGAGTTTCTCTCTCTCTCTGCATGCATTTTCATAATGCTTGAAAATAAAATAGATTATGTCTGAAGTCCTAAAATCATTCTCATCACAGTATAAATCCAAGTGTCCCTCCTGCATGACAGTTAAAATATGAGGCTATTTTATACAGTCCAGAAAATATAACTTGAAATTATTTGCCTTTTTAAAAAAAATTTTCTTTTTTTTTTCTCAGTCCATGGATCTAAATTGGATGTTTCAGAACTTGATGTTTTGCCCAGAATTAATTCTTGTGCCCTTCCTCCAACTAAGAACTTCCTCCAAAGGTTTATTTTTTTAAATTTTTCTCAACAAATATATGCAGATAATAAATTACTTGTGCACTGGGACTATCAGTACATAATTCATCATACGTACTGAAGAACGATATCTAAAATGTTACATTCCAAACAAGTAACTGTAATTAAGCTTATTCTCTTCACACATAAGTATTATCAAGCTTAATCCTGAGTCCTGTTATGTATCTCAGAAGAAAAACAAGCAAACAGTTCACAGTTAAATCAGGAGTTAGAATTACGGAATTTAACATCTCTTCTGTAGACTACAGTTGAAAATAAATTTACAGAAAGTGGATGTCTAAAATTAAGTTGTTAATTTCTTGTTTAAATGTGTGACTTTATTTTCAAAAAAGCCTCACAGTCTCAGGTACTGCATTTAAAGCATAACACTCCATGCTACATGTACAAACTATGTATTGTCTGCTGAGTATATAAACTGACCTCATTGCTGTATAGAGACTTTTCTTTTCCAGAGAGCTCAATCCGTGTAGAATCTACTTGATAAATAAAAGCCTCGTATTTTCCAGCTGCATGTTACTGAACAGATAACAAAGGAGACAGAGCTGAGGTTGCTCCCATCCTTTCTCTATAGTTACTGTTTGAATTGAGGGTTAGGGCTACACAGCAGGGCTGCAGTGTTTCCAGCTGATGTATATCGACCACACTTGCTTTGAAAGAGCTGGTTCAGGTACTCCTGGCAGCGTAGTCACGGCAACACAGAGCTCAGACTAGCCTAGTTGCCCGCATATTTACACAGCTTCTCAGGAGGACTTCATAGCCTATGCTTAACAAATCTACCTTCTTCAACCAAACTAGTACATTTAAAGGTAGTTCAGAGGTGTGTACACAAGATGCAGTCCCACCTTTGACAGCTGACTGGATACAAACTCTGTTTTAGACAGGGCAATTGGACTCAGAGTAGGAGTTTGATAGCCTGTAACATAAGGCAACAGGTCAAACTCAAACTGATAGACTGCCATTATATAAATCAATAGTATGCCCTCCTGGGGCTACTGCCTTCTCCAAGTCTTTCTTAAATCAAAAGGAAGGCAAAACAAACAAAAGCATTAGGAGTGGAGGGAATTGACATAAAAAATGTGAGAAAATGCCCTGTGTGAAGAAAGATTGAAAGGACCATGCAATGAGAGAGAAGATGGGCTGTCTCCAGGGGTAATAGAATCAGGAGTAATGAGTGATGTGTACAACATACATCAGATGTTCTTATTAATCATCTCTCAGGATGATAGTTTATGCTATTACCACTTCTGAAATAGTTTCACGTTTGTGTGTCTCCTGGGATCATGTAACAGGGGATTTTATATGAGCGTAGTTACAAATACTTTTTCCAATGTGTAGATATCGACATTTCTTGTTTAATATTATCCATATCTGAAGATACTGCCTGCTTCAGTTTCACAGTAATAAACAGTGCAGCCAAAACAGCTTTGAACTCAGAGGTAGCACAGGTCTGACTGTTCAAAGCAACCTTCCTTATAATCTTAGGTTTATGTTCTTGAACCTTGCTTTAGATGAAAAGATACTTTTTCTTGAATGAATCTTTGATAACCTAGTTTGTAAACTGATGTCTTTGAAACTTAAGTGTGTTTGTATATTAAAGAAACTACAAGAAAGGGAAAATTTTCAATTATGCAACTTCTTTTTCTTGCAATGAAGTTCTCAAGTAGTTAAAGGACATCTGCGAACTGTGCTCATGCCTTACCTCATTGAAGGTTTCTCTATTTTTTATCTCCTTTTGGGTAGAGTTTACTGTGGAGCTGATGGCCTTGATGACTCACACCATTCATTTCTTGAGTATCTCTAAACTTGATTTTGAGGTTTGAAATTGTGACCACAAAGGAGGTGCAAGCCCCTCAATCAAAAGGGAGGCAGGAGTCATTTACATGCAGAGGAGCAGCACCTTAATCTTCCATGCAATAACATGACAAGTCTTTAAGTCAGTAGTGCATAGTCCCTGTGTTTTCTTATTGGTGATTATGATCATTATTAACAATGCTGTCTTTATGCAGAGCGGAACAAATTGTTGCCACAGAAAGTTTGTTCTCAGCAGGAGCAAGTATTACTGTTGTTTTTTCAGATTTTTGATGAGCAGTTTGGATTTTGCAAATTGTCAGTTTAACTATGGTGAACAGACAAGTCAAATTTTTAAATCTAAAAACTCCAGGTGAAGCAGTAGCAATTTTTCTGATGGATTTCATACACTGTGTTTCTGTATAAGTCAGTTATACAGGAAAGAACATAAGCATCAACAACTATCACCAAGTTTATTACTAAGTTCCTGAGGGCACATAAAGAAAATTCCACTGTTATTACAGGAAACTTAAGAACTGACAGCTGGATATAGCTCCTGTATTTGACCTGCCCCTTTCTCTTTCAATTTGATGGTTTGACATCTCCACCAAGATTGATCTGACTTCAGTGCCTTTAAAAATTTTAGTGACTATCAATCTTTCCCCCCCACACCATTATATTGTCTTCAGTGACAGCATGCCACACCAAGTACAACTGAGCCGATCCATAACTCTAGGAATAGAGTTTTCTGGTAGGATAGTGTTTTAGGCTTCTGTAGATATCTAAATTTACATGGAGTTTGCTTGGGTTTTGATTATATTCTTTGTCCCCATGCATAGCTCTGACTGTAGCTGGGTATGTATATATTGCAAAGAGAATTTGAGGAGCTTCTTTGATGCTTATTTTGTTCCTCCTGAGAGTGGGTGAGTGAGCATGTTGTGATGGCTGCATAATTGTTCCTTTTTGACAACTTAATGGATTGTTAATTGATTTAAGTAAACCTGTTTCTGATGGCTGTTTTATAGCACACGTGGAGGTTATGAAGAAGTACTGGATTTCCAGTGATACCTGTGATTGAAAGTGGCATAGTTGCATGTCCTGCTATGCCCAACTTTGTTCCTGACCCCTTGGGTGATCACACTGGCTTGCAGTACTTCATTGCAGGTAAGATGCTAGGTACCAGTGGCCTAGAAACAATTACTAAACATTGAATGATTTGCAGCAACTATGTATGAATGGTTCTTTGATGCTAGTTAGGAATAAAGCAGAAATCTTAAAATGGTCGCTGTGCCTTGTGGTTTGTGTAACACAGGATATGAAAAATATTGCAGAGAAAAGCATGAAATACATGTAAGTGTTTCTATGCAAAGTAGAGACAGCTCGCAAAAATTATCTATGTGAAGGCTTTTATAGGTTCCTTCAAGAAATGATTCAACTAATAGCTGGAAGTTGTTCTTGTAGATATTTTATAAGTGCTTTTCATCCACACAATACAATTAATTGTTATAGTGTGTTGTGTCTTAGAAGATTTTCATAGAAAACAATCCAATCAGGAAAGTTTTCTTTTTCATATGAGACAATGTTAACTGAAAACAGTACATACTCCAGCAGGTGACATCTGTAGGTACATGGACTGCTACTGCATAATTGAGTCAGGTTTCCACTAGCTGTTGGTTTGAAAATCTGTTATAAAAGTGAGTTGGAAGACTCAAATAAAAGCTAAATTCATTCTAGATTTATGTTCTTGAAGATACCTCTTGACCAGGCTTTCAGGGTATGTGTTACAGATTTAAAAAAAAATATATAATAAAAATGGTTTTCCTTCCCATATCAATTAAAAATATGTGGCATTTTTATCTAACTAAAACTATATCAGAATATACAATTTTGAGTTATCTCGAGTGCCAAAAATGGTAAAGTTTTTTTTTTCCCTGAGATCTGACAATGATGTTTGACAAGAAATCTGCATTGAATGAGAAAGTGTCAGTATTATCATTCAGTAAAGAAGAAAGATTACAAAGAGATGAACAGGTGCAAAAAGCGAGATATATTTGTGTACTAATCCTGATTTAAATTGCAGGAGTGAATGCACAGCTCTGCAACTAACCACTTTGAATTCAGATTTGAGATTACTGTATAAATGAAGTCTACACAGCAACAGATTTGAATATGGGAAACATATACATGTTTGTTGTAGGAAATAGAATGTATCAGGATCATTATTACCACACATTACTCCAGCTTCCCATAAGGTATCAATATCTAGCCTCAGGCAGAATAATTATTCTGTAATTTAGACAGGGTTAGGAAAGTTAATTCAGTTTTTTTGTGTAATATCTTAAGTGTGGTCAAAGGGTAATTTTGTAAAGATGTTCCTCTCCTAGTAGTAAAGAAAATCATTCTGTGGTGACACAGAAGATGCTGAGAGAGCTAATGTTTGTGACTTTGAGAAAGTAACAGCTATGAAGCAGCTATTGGCCACAGCTGCTGAGGAAAACACAGGCCAAATCAGATACTTTCTGATTAGACCAATTAGGCTGCCCTAAATACAGATTAAGCATACTGGAAAATCTCTTCCTTTACAGGGTTCATGATGGGGGCAGATGCTCACCCCCTTGTCCCCCACCCTGTAAGACCCAGGCAGAGGACTGCCATCAGGCCTGATCACAGCCACAGGGATGAGGACAGGGTGACACCTTGCTGGGAAACCACACTGGTGGTTTGGGACTG
This sequence comes from Piaya cayana, assembly GCA_013389865.1. NCBI lineage: Eukaryota > Metazoa > Chordata > Aves > Cuculiformes > Coccyzidae > Piaya > Piaya cayana. Next base: position 39,354 of record WAAB01023404.1, on the reverse strand, counting down.
AGAAGGGAGGTGGTGGTGACATGGCACACATCAGGAGTGATTTCCACTGACCAAGAATGGCTGCTGAAATGGCAGCCTCAGCACCTGCCCTTCCTGAAGCAGACAAAATAATCTCCATGTTTCTGAAAGCACAACTTTGTAGTAGACTTGCTGCTTATCATCCCATACCTAATCTACTATATGGGGAGGAACATCACACAGAGTGATCTGGATAAGTTCCCGAAGCCTCCTGAAAACTTGGATCCCTAGATGTTGGTGAATTGAGTTTTAATCTGAGCTTGGAGTCAGATCTATTTTGGGGTAGAAGCTGATCCCAGCCTTAAGTACCTGCATGCTTTCATCAGGTGGGTAGTGTTTAGGGCTATAGATCACGTGGAACCATCTGGTGTTATTGACTAATGCTGGGATGTTTGTGATCATTTTCTGATGTCAAAGTGTCATTCTTTAATATTTCTAACTCCTTTTAATCAGTAAGCCTTTGGTAGCTACCCATTTTTAAAAATCTTGAGTTCTTGCTTAAATCTTTGTCTATAAATATGTGACTATATTTGATATGATATATTAAAACCCATAGGAAATGTACAATAAAAATACAACTGCCATGTTTTCAGTGTAATGGTGATATTCATTTGCACGTTTTCCTTGCATAAAGGATCAGGCATACAGTAAATATTTCGGGTTTATTTTACAAAGCTTTTGGACAGGATGAAGTTCAGTTGGCTGAGATCAGAAATCTACTAGTATGAGTTGTAGGGGTCCACTGGAAGAGGAGTAATTCAGATGATTAAATGAATCGATTACTTCAGCCTCCAGTGTGTGTTCTTGAAGTCACGTAGAATGGAGGGATAACACTGATGTTGGAGATAACAGAAAGGATGTTCCCATGCAAGTCTGTTAAAAGAATGCATGAAGGTTTCTTTGAAGTTGCCTGACTGGATTGATGAAACTATACCTAGGGAATTTTTCACCTAACTCATGCATGAGAATGAGCTTCTTGCTTCCTGAACTTGTTTATTAAGCAGTAATATCAAGTAGTAGACAGTAAAGAAGGTCGTTCACAAAAATAGCATAGTCATTTAAACTCTAGTGAACCTGACTTGTAAAGTAAGGTAACTGAGTACATCCTACTCTTCTGCTATTTGGGTCTAATATAAAGTTTACAATAGGATAAATAGTAGGTCTTCTTTCCCACAGATAAAGTTAGCCTTTCTCTATGCAATTGTACAGTTTTATCTAAATATGCAAGTTTTTATTTAGATTTAAAAGAGTACTTTAATTGAAAGTCTTGCATGCATGTGCTTGATTTATTGCTATCTGATAAAAATTATGTAAAACTAGATAAATTAATCTCGAGTGTTGGTAAAAAAGTCCTGGCTTTGTTTTTGATCAATATTTCTGACTGATTTAAGCTTTAAGAGAAAAGATTGTTTCTTAAAGCCACAGGTGATCTGATTTAACTTTATCATGTTTACAAGAATTTTCAGTGTTTTCTTTTGTAATGAAGTTCTTGTGTGGCATGAATCTAGTCACAGCTTTAACCTAATGGATGTTCTTTGTTGATATCAGGATGAACATTGCTTTTAATTGTACANGCTTTAACCTAATGGATGTTCTTTTTCCAAAAAGGAGGCAGCAGTTCTCTTCAGAGGTATAGATATCAGGATGAATGTTGCTTTTAATTGTACCTTTTTGCCATACTACTATGCCTGCCTATACCAACACAGATCAAATAAGTTTGTGTTAGCAAGACAGCAGAGTGTTCTGGATTCAGGGCTGCACGTGGGATCAGAGCAAACAGTAGGTTGTCATAGTCCTGCAGTTCCTCTGATAAATGATGGTATATACCTACAGTATCAAAATGTTTGTGGTTCCAAACCAAACAGACATCTCACCAGCTATCTCTGGGTGACAGCTTCTTCACTGCAGTGCAGTCTCTGAGAGGTTGCTAACAGGAACAGTCTTTTAAACTACTGAGAAATATAAAAGACATTTTTCTTCTTGTTTCCTTCAATCCCTGTCTAGCAGAACATATCTGACATCTGGCAATTTCAAGTAATCAATATTTCTCTGTTTGTTACTCCTTTTTTTTTTTTCCTGTGTATGCAACTATTGATGCTGAGGAGTTAACACTGCAATTTTCTATTGAAAAGATTATTTTTTGTTGTTGTTGCAAAAATTCTTGCACCTTTTCTTAGGATTCTGTGAGCAGATATATTCAGTTTCTCTAATTGAACTGTGGTAGACTTTTATTGCTTTCAAAGATCTGATTAAAGAACTTAAAGGAGTATTTGGTTATTTAGCCTCTCTGTCCTTTTGATGGTATCTGGGAAGCTATGAGTTACACCCTTTAATTCTTTTGCATGATAGTGTAGGAGTACATTGGATATCTGCCTGGAAAACTAAGCTATGTTCTGTTAGTGTTGGTATTATATTTTTTCAGTAATACAGATGACTATGAGAAAAGTAAACAGCACAGGTCAGCGTTCTGTAGCAGATGAGATGATAGAATATTGCAGATTAGACCACAATATGCATGTGTGTCATTAGTTTATATTGAAAAGAGACAAAATTATCCGCTGCAGAAGGCAGCCTTCCCTGAAACCTCACATGATGCATTGGTCCCTATGTCTTTTTGTTCCGTTCTCATCACCTTACTGGTTTGACTAGTCAGTAGTATTTTATCACTTCCCACCCACCCCTAAAATACAGTAAATATGAGGAAGGTTCCTAGTTAAGAGTACTTGGGGGGCACAGATGTTCTGCATAATTAACAGCCTGGGAGAGTCCCATTTCAAATATAGTATAATTATCCCTAGCCCTATAGTCCACGATGTACTGGGATATTGATTTCCTTCTGTATACTCGATGTAACTATCAGCAATGTCAGAAATTGTCTATCAGCTTAAAACAGAAATGCTTAATAGTGTTCCATCCTCTCTAGCCATTTCAGCCTTGGGATAATCAGTAGAGTTCTGTTTAATTTTTTTTAAACTTTACCTATCCTAATTACAAATTATTTTTTTCAAATAACTGAAGGTGATACAGTAAAGCAAGCCTATCTCAGGATCTGTGGCCTGGATAGGAAAGGAAAGAAAATAATTTTAAGGAGGAGACCTTTCTAGGGAACTAGCTTTTCCCAGTCTGAGACATGAAAAGGAAGACCTGTAGAAACTCTCAACATGCAGTGGTAAAGGGAGATTCTTAAATTTCTTTTGGAGCAGATGGGCCCTTTCAAAGAACAGTTAGTGATGTTCTCATCTCATTGCAAGGTATTTTTGAGTACTGCAAAACATCATCCATGTACCATTGCTTTTGAATACCTTGCATGAGTCAGCCTGCTGGCCTGCTCATCTGTTCTTTAGGGTATTCTAAAGGGTGTTCTGGCTGGATATTCTTTAGACTGAAAAAGCTATTGTGGCTGCAGAAGTTCAATAGATAAGAGATTGAATAAAGCACCAAGAATGGATACTCTTCTAAACAAAAGAGACATGCACGTGTTTATAATGCTGGGGAATAACAAAATAGCCTGAAATTAAAGCTTTTTTGGCAAGAGGAAGTTATGAGGCTCATTGCCTACACATCATTAAAGATCAATCATTAAGGTTGTAAACTCAGGTCATGTAATATTTCAGAAAGACAGAATACAAGAGAGAAACAAAGTCAGTAATATTAATTAGACGTGTATAATTAAAAGAGTAAAGTGAGTGAATCTATTATGACTTGCATTAAAGCAGGGAAGGAATAATGGTCAAAATTAGAGATTAGCCTGAAGGAGTCTAAACTGGTATAATTTACACTTCATGTAAAATCTTCCCTGAAGGACTGATCCATTGTTTTTATAGAAACCTTTCATTCTAGGTGTGCAGAAGAGCCTTTAATTCCAGCTATGGAGCATCTTTGTTGGCTCTGATTTCTGCATAATGATGCCTGTGGCACAAAAGTCAGAACAGAAAATTCTGAATCATTTGCTTAAAATGATCAATATCTACTAAGAAAACAGGATTGGAGTTGGGGAGAAAGGACTTCTGGATTATGTCTTGGATTCAAGGCATTACTAGTACCAAATTAATTTAAACATAAGACTTTATGCAATAATTACTTGTAAAATTAAACAAAACATACATCTGAAAGCTCCTGGTGCACTGAAATGAACTTGAGTGAAATGGAAAGGACTCAGCAATAAATATCCTAGTTCTTATAAATATCTATTCAGCATAAAAAGTAGTCTTGGCTAAACATAGTGTAAAATCACTAGACCAACTTAAACAACAATAAAAGCTAATAATTATGAGAAAAGTGTAAGCAAAAACTGAAGAATACATAAAGAATGTAAAGAATTTAAGAAAAATACTGAATGCTGTGAAAAGAAGAATACATAAGCAATGCCAGAACTAAAACTAGACCTATGGAAACACATATGCAAGATATTTTTAGGCAACAAAAGAGAATTTACCAAAGAAAGAAATTAAAACACTGATTAAGGGGGTTAGAGCAGAAGACAAAGTGAATGATAAAACAGACAACTACATGGATGCTTCTCCAGTGTATTTACTTGAGAGGACAAAAAAATGATGCCATCTCTTACTATCTTTGTCTACAGTATTCTGATGATTTTTTGATCAGTGAGACAGAAGCATTTAGTAATTTAGCACAAATGAAAACTAACAAGTCTTTGGAACTACACAGAATTTCTTCTAAAGTTTTATTAAGAATGCTATGGAAGAAATATGCAAGGCAGTGAAAAACAGCTACAGTGCACTAGGAGAATGAGATTACAGTAAAAACAAGGCAAATATTGTGAAGTTCATTTGTTGTGCTTATGCAGGTCTTAGTAAGCTCTATCTCTAATCAAACATCATGATGGAGTTCTGTTAGAGTTAGGATGTGTAGTGCAATTATGACCTGAACCCATGATCTGCATGCCAGAGAAGGAGTCTCGTCTAGTGGCTGTAGTGAAAGCTGGAGGTGGCTTCTCTGAGGTTTTCCTGCTGAGAATACTGCACCAATAAAAATAATAATAAAAATACATTTTCAGAGGACATGTAAGGAGGAAAAATTGATTTGGCCAATACCTTGGCTTCATGCTGGTATAAATAAAAAAATCCATTTTCCATATAAATTTGTAAGTTTAAAACATTGATTAGAGAACGAGTGAAGAGGATGGGAAGGCTTGTTTTTCCAATAGCGCATAGAAAAAGCAAGTAAAAGGAATTAAACTCTATCAATTCACTTGAATGTTGAGATGACTGGGCCAAGCTCTCATGCATTGATTTTGGAAAAAAGTTTTCACTTGCTCTCTTCATATAAACAGCTCATAAAGGAAAGTCTGCTTGTGCCCAAGGCTTTTCCTGTTCATTGGGTTTATAGAAAACTGCAACTGCCAGTCACGACAATAGCTTTTAAATCATAAATATGCAAAGTACTACCTTTGCTTTATATCAGCTGTGAATTCTACTCCTCTGACAAATAATACAAAAGGAGAACATGATCTTTTTTTTTTTTCCCTTCAGTAGCTTGTTCCTAGTAACTAATAAACAAGTGTATGTGATGTTCACGTTACTTGATGTCTCCAGCTGGCTCTTTCAAAACTCCATAGTCTTCCTGCAGCTTTCATGATTATGGCAGACGTGTACTTTCTAATTGGAGTTCCTGGACAAAAAAGTTCAAATATATCACTCTTTTCTCCTTTGTAACCACCTAATGTTTTTATTTTCACATACATATTTCCTTGCCAGTTAGAAGCTGACAGCTTGAGGGCTCCTGCTACCCACCCTCACTGACATAAAACATAAAAAGCTGCTTTACAGAGGAGTTTGTTCATCACTGTCCAAACTAAATGTTTCTGCATCCATTTCTGTTAATTTATTTTGATTTTTAGATATCAAAATTTTAATAAGAATATATGACACTATTCTGTACACGTAACAGAGACTAGACAGTCATAAATCCATTTTCTTCTCCTACTTCTATATATTTTCTTAATTCTGCTGAGTAAATGTGTCATTGGCACAATGTGCTGGAAATTTTCAGCTCATGTATCACTCATCCAGTTTTTAACAGAAAATATTAGCCTGGGAGTGGTACTGGAGCAAGAGGGATTGTAGTTTAAATATCAGGTCCTAGTATGAATCTGCTTGTCAAACAGCTTCATGGAATGATTTTTTAGTTAGAAATGCAGCAACTTCTCTAAAGCTTAAGAGATAATGAACAATTATGCTTTTTATGTGTGCTTTTTTTATCACGAAAGGCAAATTTTACCATCTTCCATAATAAAACTGCAAACGAATAAATGGTAAACGGGACCTAAGACTCTAAACTGCTTAATTTTGTATATAAGTTTCTTTTTTTTTCTATAATCAGTCCTGATCTTCTGCTTGCTTTTTGTCTCATATCCTGGGAGTAAAAAAAACTGAAAGGAAGTGGGATATTTCATACATTCACACAATGTCATTCATCTGGGGACTGTGACATTTCATTATGGGCTGGCAAGAGCTTCAGTAATACATATTGCAGCTCAGATGTGATGTCCTTATGTTCATATAGAAATGTAAATATTTTCTAGGCACAATTTCTGAGATTGTGAGAATTTAACAAATATTTTCTCGAGCAAGAGGAAAGTGGGATGTTGAATTGTGCCAAGAACATAAGTTCATGTACAACCCTGAACTTCTAGATGCAATGGTTATATATTTTCTTCTGAGGCAAGCAGCATTATTTTATAGGTGGATGTCTTTTATTATTATAAACCTTTGATTTATGAATTTCAATATTAAATAAAATAGTACCTTCAAGTACATTGATCTTGCAATAAGGAACCATGTTGTCATTTAACCATATGCTTAATGGTATGCTACTTATAATTGTAATGGTTGTTTGCTGAGCATAGTTTCAAATAAAGAAAGAAATGCACAGATGGTTTTCTTATTTAAGTGAATTAAAATGCATACAGAATGTTTAGAAATGCAAATCCTTTAAATAAACTACTTGACAAAATCAGGCTTTGTTCCAAGTTGTTGTAATAGTCTCTTGCATATAAATAAAAGATTCTGTTACAGAAAGAGAGAGAATAAGTCATCTGTAGAAGAGCAGTCAAGAACTGGAGTCTGAAAAGGGCAAAACCACGGGGCTTTTAGAGTACCGAGGAGTTAGAAAGATTGGAGGAATGAATTGCCTGCAGTTGTTTCTGTGGCTGATTGTACAGTAGCAGCAAGATTATGTTGATGCATTTGCCCCATTACAGTGACTTAAAGGGAGTTTATTCCTTCTAATACCTCAGTACCAGAAGCCAGCATTGCATTATTTCGATTTATAGCATTATTAGCACAATTTACATTTCAGTGCCCCCTCTTAATCCTCCCATTTATAATGTAATACCAGTTTTTCTTAGATTTCAACAGTGTCTTCAAAAAGAGAGTAGTTCTCCAAAGGAACAGATGTTAAACCAATGCTAACTGTGATTTATGATGATCAAAACATTCAGTCATGAGGGCATTTGGATAGATGGCCCTGTGATGGAAAGCTTGTCAATTATTTTGCTGGAATTATTTTCTTTCTGGGAAATCCAGAAGTAATTCCTCATTAAGGATAAATCTGAGGTGACTTTCTCCCATGATGAAATGGAGATGAAATGGAGATCTGAGGAAAGACTCAGGAATAATTTGAGGCAATAATAAGAAGTAGGAGAAAAGTTATTGGCACAAGGAGCAAAAGAGAGCTAGGAGGTAACAAATACATAATGGAGAATTTGATGAGGCTGGAAATTACTAAATTGACTTTTTTTTCCCTAGTAAAACTCCGTTTTTGTTGTATGCATCTCTACTTTCCTAGGATTATAGAAGTCTAGGTCCATCTAGGAAACTCATGAGGAAGTAAAGGAATATTTGTGGAGAAATTGGCTCCAAGGTGGTGTGAGACACTACAGTGGCTCTTGGTCTGGAGTGGCATTGTTCAGTGTTACAGATAAATGAGACTCTTGACATGAAATGTCTGCAGTCATGATGTAAACTAATGGACTATTTACTAGCTTAGTGGCCTAACTATGAGATTTGATTTGTTTTCCCTATTTTTCCTTTACAGCTGAATAACAGCTGTTCAGGACATACTAGTACACCTCTCAGGTGTCTTAGGTAGAGTCATGAATATAACTGCAAATATAAGAAGTGGAACAGTAGAAGAAATACATGCAGTGGGGAAAGGCTTACATCAAAGACCATATTGTAATACAAAGAAGATGAAATAGACAAGATATCTGCCTAGCTGCAGCTTCCAGTCTTCCAGTTGTATCATCTGGCTCCTTCTTGTCTAGTTGCTGACTATAATAATGCTGGATGTCACCATTTAGTGTTTTTGCAAGCAGTATGGCTAGTACTGTTTCCTTAGTATTTGGAATCTAGAGACTAAAAAACACGCTTGCTGTCTCATTTGGTGACTCTTTAATAAAAGTTGTTTATATAGTCTGTAAAATTAAAAATTTAGACTCTGACAGGAGAATTGTATCGCCACTGTCTGTATTTAATGCTAAAATAAGAGACAAAAGATGCAGCATAAAGTTAATAATTGCAATGGTGTTTAACAAAAATAAGTAAATTGTAGCAACTGTCTTGTTATTCGTACAGTCTTCAGAGAACAGAATTTGCTCTATGTCCTCCAAATATCTGAACTGCTGCATGGAATGACCAATAGTGTAATGGAATACTCATTTTCCTAAATCAGGTGTAGGTTAGACAGGCTCAGGATGAGTAAAGACAAGGGTAGTTTTGTTCTATCTTATAATTTTGTTGTATCTACAATAAATTTATGTTGGTACAAAGCAAAGTATTGCTTATTTCTGACTGGTTGTATTTTAGATCCTATTTTCTTTCGTGGAGTAAGATTCAGACAAATAGAAACAGACCAAAATCTCAACAGAATAAGCCTTTGTTTAAGAAACTGCACATGCTATTGATGCATGAGCATCTTTCCTTCCTGCTGTGGGCATGTTTGTTTCTTGTACCAACATTTTGTTCACAACAATGTGCGCATGTATGTTTGCAGACATACTTGAACTTGACATTGGAAGCAGACTTCATAGGGATTACTATTTATTCTTTCAGTTTTGAGGTTCATCAAAGAAGCAGATGCAATATCCTGTGAGATCAGCAGTGAAGGACGGATAACAAATACCTAATTGTGAATAAAATACTCCTCAAATTGCAATAGGAAAACCACTTCTACTAAGCTGGACCTAAAGATCATTTTCCCCAGTACCCTGTTTCTAACAGTGGTCATGAGCATCTCGTTGGGGAAAAGTGAAAACAGGTAGGCATACTTCTTTTAGTACTCCTCTAGACCTAGTTGTTATCTATATCTATTTAGTAGCTACCATTTAGTAATTTTCTTTGGTGAGCTTAAGCCTGTGTATTCTCCCCTTAACATCCTGTTGCATGAAGAATTTTCTCTTTCTGTTGGATTTGGGCCTGGCTTCTGCCTTTCTTTCAGTTCTTGTCCTCAGGGAGGGCATTAGTAGCCAGCCCACTCTAGCACTGTGATTCCTGCCACTTCGTATTGCACAAAACACTGTCTGATCTAAAGAGTACCAATTTATTTCTTCCTCACCCAGAAGCCTTTCTGTAGCATGTAGCCCTTCTCTAAACCTCTGAATTTTAACCTCAAATGTGAGTAGATGTATAGAGTTGAATGAAGATATTCTTTCTTCTCCTGTCAGAATAGGACCAGTGTTTTAAAAATAGAGTGTTTCATTACCGGCACAGTGTACTCTTTCTTGTATTTAACCTTGATATTTCTTCATGATAGTGTCTTCCATCAAGTTTCCATTAGGTTTGTTTGTTCTCTTCCAGGTATTTCTTTTCTGCCCTCTTATTTCTTAGGCTCTTTTTACCATTGGTGTTACAGTATACTTTTTGGTCCTCTTAGTGTCCCATTTAGAGTGACAATGTGTAGTTTCTTATATGACTATTCCACATCCTTCATGACTTAAAGAATTTGTATGGCTTTCTCTGTAAAAGATATGCTCTTTCTCACACCTTAGCTTTTTGTCAACCTACAGTTTAAAAGTTCACTTACAAGCTTCTTGTCTTTAAAGGCCAGAAGTTTGGTTCACTTACAGTTCAAATGACATCCATCCTTCATCTTTGTCTTTCTTTTACTCCAGAAGAATTTTATCTGAATCATTGATGATGAATTAATCTCAGATGTGAAATTTGTTTATAAAATCCATTCTCTGAATATGTTAAAAAAAAAAAAGGATAAAAGGTTTGAAAATGAGGCAGGATACAGTAATTTGATATAACTTTGAAAACAGTTGTTACTATATATTTTGGATGTTACTTCAAAATTAAAGGAGAAAATTAACCTATCCTTTATCTAAGCAGTTCACAAAACAGTTGTGACAAGTTGAAATCAATACTGCAAATTTAGTTCCTTCAAGAAATCTTTAAGAATATATAGGTAAAAAAGATTCACTCTGGTCTTTACTGAAATTTTCATTTCACAATAGTCTTGTTCTCATCAACATGACTTGCCACATGTGAAGTATTTTGTTTCATTCTAATTCCAATTTAGTGTAATTTTGTATAAAAAATTCTTTACAGAATCAATTTGCATTTCACATTTTGTTATAAAGAAGGACAACTTAAAGATATCCTCAAAAATCTGTTTAGTTCATATATATTATATTACTTGGTATATGAGTGGTATATATAAGGGCAGAACTTGCAATACTGCTTTCAATGAGTGCTGGGAAATATAATTTAAAATGAAAATTATTGTAAATTTCACTAGGTATTTTCTCTTTTTTCTTAAGAAACAGATTTTCCCCTCCTCTGAACTTAACACTCATATACTTTTTTATTTGCTCCAGCTTTTGGTACACAGTAAGTATATCCCAATAGATTATACAGTTAGGCTATAATAGTATTTTTATGATCAAATCCAGATTTCATTGTTGCTCTGCAGTTATATTTGAAAAAGGATATAATTTCACAAAGTAAGTTAAGTGGTAATTATAGGCAGATAATATCCCTTTCATCAAGCTCCACTCCTTGCTGAAACCATAAAAATATTAATTGTATATTTTCTGTTAAAGTATTCTCTTCTATAAACTCTGTACAAAACAATTGTTTTGGTAACTTTATACCCATGAAATCTAAAACCCTTATAACACATCCATAACTGATTACATTACAAGAATCACAAGAGATGCCTTTTTTTTTAAAAAAAAAAATATAGATGCAGTTGCTATTACTTGTCTTGCAGTTTTGGTGTGAAAATATACTTTTTGGTGAAAGAAATCTTGACTTTGTGAGCTAGGCATTAGTAAAAGTAATCAGATGTTATGAATTCATGGTAAAATCACCTAATTTAAAATATAGTTCTTGATTTACACCCAGTGATGAGTAGAAAATTTTATGATTGGGAACTAGTGACTTGTGAATTTCCACCAAGATATCTTATATTATCTGAGTCCTGGAAGTAGACTTGATAACCAAGGTCCTGTTGTATTTACAACTGCTTGAGATTTTTCACTTATGTAACATTAACAGAGGTTTCTCCTTTCTTCCATCTGAAAGATCATAACAAGTAGTTTTGCTTCTTCTGAAGAGATTGAAGAGGCTGAGAGGCAGAGGAGAAAAAAATGTAAATACAGAAATAATAATGCACAAGCCTTTTAAACTCTAAGACAGTTGTTAGACAGGTTGTTTTCATCTTTGTTGCTGTCCTTAAGCAAAAGATTGCCCATATTTCCTTCAGTGGAAAACTGATAAAAGATCGTGACTAGGTAGCTTGGAAGTGCTCAAGAAACTGTCCACTAGACCTGTGAAAATCACAGAATACAAAGCAGCTCAGGTCCCATAAACAGGAAAACTCTATTAATACAGACTCATTCAAATAACTGATACATTAATAGATTTACCACAACATAAATCTACTAAGTGTTGATGTACATTGTCATGGATTCAGTATCATAAGTGAAACTCTTTGCCAGCAATTTAGTGCCTCTGTATTCTGCTCCCTTCTGCTATACAAGTGTGTCCAAAGAACAGCCCCTCATAAGAATCTGAGAACTAAAATACTGCTCAGATGGTTCTTAGACTCACTATTTGTCTGTTCTAATGGAATGGTTTGAAAATTCAGAAGTCTTAAAAAGTTTTTTAAAATCCGCCCCTAATCAAACAAGTACACCTCCCTTATAATTGTCCAAATGAGTTTATGTCATAAATAATATCCATACAACCTTATACTGCAATGAAGAACCGTCTTTCTATTAACATACGTGAGTTTTCTCTGGGCTGTAGTTCAATAGAATGCACATCTTACATTTGAAGTAAAGCAGATATCCTTGGATTTTTGTTACTCATTTTGAGCAAACTGGGTGTCAGCTGCCTGTGGATGATATACAACAAAGTAGAAAAAACATTAGTAAAACTCTTCTCAAATACAATGTTGCAAATAACTGAGAGTTAAATTTATTTTGCATCTATACTGTATTGCCCATCTATAGTTTGCAAAGGTGGGTGAGCCATATATGTGTTTCACAGTAGAGAAATGGAGCCAGCAATAAGAAATCCCTCTCATGACAATCACAGAAAGAAGATATGGACTGCAGTAGTGACAGGATCTCTCTATATTATAGGTGGTTTCCCCAAGGTCACTTAAGAAGTCTGTTATAGAACCAGAGAGAACCTGTTAGATCCCCACTTGATAATGTACTTTTTAATTTCCTGAAGGACAGTATTGTCTGTGGTTCTTTTTTCAAAAGTTATATAGATGTGGTATGGATATGATATGGTTCTCTTTCTTCATTAGTGTTTGACATAGCCCTCTGCCCCCTGTCCCCTTGAAGCTGCTGAAGAGGGCTGATGCTTTGCTGAGCCACAGGTTGAAGAGAAGTGAGATGGAGGTCTCGTGGCCACATCAAAGCCCATATGTACAACAAGGATGAGTTGGGGAGAATGAGGTAGCCATTATGTCTCTGCCACTCGTTTGCCTATCAGGATGACCAAACTGGCCCCTGCTCAGCCCCTCCTGCATGTCAATGCAGTTATTCAGATTTACACACTAGCCACAGAACAAAGAATCAGAGGTGATCATGAAAACAGGAGTATTAATAAGATTTATTAATAGAAACCAATATATGTTGTACTTGGATGACTTATGTATGTGGAAACTGTGAATTTCATGAGTTGGAAATGGCTTGATGTGTGACCCTTGAGTTTTTCAGTTCCCTATACATTGGTGGAGGTTGCACTGGCAGGGGGGGCAAAGCAACCCACTGTGTCCCTTAGCAGTGGTGCCACTGGCCAAAATGTAAAGAAGATAAGAAGCCGGGCTGTCTGATACCCCTGATGTTATCACTTCAGAAGGAATATAAGAGAATGAGAGGAGTGGGTCATCATCGGAGCTCGTTCTCAGCTGGTCTGAGATGCCCACCGACGTCAACATAACATCATGGATCCAATCCCTCTGAGCACCACAGCACCTGCAGAAACTTCACCTGCAGCAGCCTTGTGGACACATCTAAAAGGACTTAATCACTGAACTCCAGACAGGTTGTATAGTCCCTCACAAGCCCTTATAAGATGATAATATTGGTGTAGACATAAGCTTATATTCTTGACTTAGAATTGTAACATTATAGGTAATAACCTAAATGTTTAAATGCAGTTCTGGTTCCTACTCTGTCTCCCTCCGTGTGTGACAATGTATGAAGAAATTATTGAAATGTGTGTGTGCCTGTGTGAGAAAGGTTCTTACAGAAGACAAGTAAGTATGGGTGAGAGTTATAATGAAGATGATATTGAATGACAAAAATATTCCATGTGCTCTCTGCTCCCTGATGCTTATGACAGATATTCCATCAAAGACAGACTTTCAATGTTCCTTATAGTGAACTGGCAGTGCCACACAATTGAGACTTCAGTTTTGTTCTGATAGAGAATGAAGGTAGGTAAGTAAATGAAACCTAATCTCCTGGGAAATTAAGCAAAATGTTTAGGTAATCAAACAAATATTTACAAAAGAAAAAATTACTTGTTTTGTTCTGCCAAGCTGAAGGTCTTCATACGCTGGTGATATAATGTGTTCTAAAAGGAAAATGACAGACGGAAGCCAAAGCTGAATTCATTTTATACATAATATTGCTTCTTAGAGTAATGACTAAGACTATCAGGCAGCAAACGTAGGGGAAAAATGTATGCAGAAAACTACAATTCCATTGGGCCTCGTGTTTTGCCCTATTACTTCCTTTGAGTCATGAAGGTGTCTGTCATTATTAACACTAATGGTTATTTAAAATGCAATTGGGTTGAAGGGATAAATATTGTCAGCTTTCCTGAGTAGGGTACAGATCTGCTTTCCCTACATGTTCTTCCCTGGTAATTCATTTGTGTCCATGGTAATCATGTCATGTCATTCAGACTAATGTTTCCAATTCAACCTCTAAGCATTTGTCTTTTTTTCTGATAGCAGAAACTTATAATCACGGGCAAGAGATCCTAGATACGGGATGCTATTTGGCGCACGTGAAAAGTATTTCTATTTTCTGCATTTGCATGGTGCTATGGGGAGAAAAACACTGTATTATGACTGAGTTACAGTATTTTTTTAAGTTAAATATTTGATATTTTCTTGTTCTAGGAATGCTGTCTATTCTCAAATGTCTAATGATTGTTTGTTAAAGGTATATATCAGTAATTCTATTTTCCAGCACACTCTTTATCTCAATAAACAATTTCTCGTTTTGTCTCTGGGCATTGGAGGTCCTGTCACATTGATGAAAGAAGCACCAATGATAGATGATGGGAATGCCACTCAGCAATTATTTGCATCTTTCATCTCTCATTAAATAAAAAGTCTCATAGAAAGATTTGAGTGTAGCTGCAACTGCCATACGTAATATCTGTCAAAACATAACAAAGTGACATTTTTACGCTAGTCTCCCAACTGTTTGGACTTGAACAGCTGTAATAAGGCTTTGTTTCTTCATGAATTAGTATCAAATTTAAGAGGTAAAGTGCTTTAACTTTAATCTCTTTCACTGAGATTTAAGCTAAGGGCAGTATCAAAAGCCAGTATTTTGTTTTGTATCTTTAAGTTACTTTTCCGACTAATCTACTCGACTTCACATTGCAGTGTACTGGGTAGAAGAGTTCACTTACTGCAACCGGGTGCCTTAGGATTTCAAACTCAACGTTAGTTTACATCCCTTTACCCTAAATCTTTTACCTGAAACAAATCTTAAATCTATGATAACCAGTTGTGGCCATTAAGTGGATAGTGGGAAATTCTTAGGCATCTGTGGCTCTGCTGTATTCTACCATGTGCTCTGCCCTACAAAGCTTTGCTGCCTCTGAATTCAATTGATATCTCAGGTCTTGCACAGAATGCATTAGTAAGGAAAATGTATTCCCTATGGCTTGTAATTCCACCCCCCCTCCACTCCCCCAGTGTTAACATTCTGAATTGTTTTCTAAATTGCAGAAATCTCAGTAGTTGATTAATAATTAAGTATTTTCAGCCAAAACCTTTTTTGATCCATGAGGTATTCAGTCCTTAGAAATATGTGAATTGTCTGTTTCTCAAATATTAGTTAAAAGTGTTTAGGAGAAGGAGTGAAGATAAATATCGCAGACATTTGAAATTGCATGGGGAATTGCAGGCTGGGAAAATGAAACTCACTTGATTGAGATGCTGGAGGCCCTTTTTTATAGTCATTATGCTGTATCATTCTTCCATTTGGTTTAATTTATGTTCTATCTCTTGAATCTGTGTAGATAGATTTATTAAGATGCTGTATCTATTCTGAAATATGTGCACATTTATCTGCAGTAAAATTGCATTTGCCCTATACTAGACCAGGTACTTAATATAAATAACATAGTCTTTCTGGGTTTGATTCCTTACAACTGAAGCAATTTGCAGTGTCACTGTGGTAATTACAAGCTTGGAGGTTTGCTTTTAGGTTTTTTTGGTGTTTTTTTTTTTGGTTGGGTATATTTTATTTTTACCATTTAAAAGATGCTTTTTTTTCTTTAAAATTACCCCATACAGATCTTTCTGCAAAACAGAAGTATAGAGGAATCAGCATTTTCAGATATGACTGTAATTGTGGTCAATTGCAGAAATTTTAGGACAGATTAGTTACTAATAAAGATACAGCCTCATATTAACTGTTTGAATATCTCTGCTAAACTTGTAATCTATGCCCTAGTTTAGTTTCAAGCATCTGAAAATGAAAAAAAAAATGTCATCGCTGGTTAGCCTTTGGACAGAGAACTCATCCAGACATGTACAGGAAAATATCATCTGACAAATACAGAGTCATGGTAGACTCATGATCAATAGTAGAGTAACTAGCTCTGCTGACATTTTGCCTTGTCTTTAGGAGCATTTAATAACATATAAGGAAAGTACTTTAAGGATCCTAATACATCAGTGAGTTACATATTCATTGCTAACTAGGAAAGAGAAGTGCTATTCATTGAGTCTTCAAGCCCATTTCTCTAACCACACTGGAATTTCTGGACTGAACAAGAAGACATTCAACATCTGCCTCTTTTAATTGCAAGACCATTCAAAGACCACACAACTTGTGATACTCCCTGCTAAGCTTTCAGATTTTTGTTTATGTTTTTGTGTACACAGAATCACAGAAGGATCCATCCTTTAATTTCACTACTGTTAGTTTTGCAATTTATAAAATTATTTTGTATGTTTTCTTAGAACTAAGAATTCTGAATGTATCAGCTCTGCAAACTCTCCCTTTTTTATGATATATGAACAGGTTATAGTGCTAACAACTTGTTCTGCCATTACAATGTTTATAGCTGCCAGTAACTCTTACAGTTTGGTTGGAAATCCATCAGTCTCTTGACTAGCAGCACATTCCTCTAGTGTCCCCAGTTTTCTTCAAGATACCAATGTAATCTGCATGATAAGTGCTTTTTTTTACTATCTTGATAGAATTTCTTCTTTAACAAGTCTATTTCATCTTATCTCATAAATGTACAGCCTGTAACAATAAACTTCAGGCGAACTCCATGAAAACCTACTAAAAATACATCAACCTTCTATTAACTTAGTCCATGCTCATTTACTGTTTCAGTAATGTCCTTTTACCATGCCAGTATCGAGTGTAGTTCCTTCTGGAAAATGGTTATCTATTTATTAGCAGTTTGTTATCTTTATTTTGTATTAATCCCTTTGAGTTTTTCAAAGTATCTCAGAGATTGAAAAGAAAAGGTCACATTCCATTTCTGAAATATTTTACTTACCATTTCTGAGTCTTGGCTGAATTCTTGACAGTGAACTGAAAATATTGTTCAAATTCAGGATATATATGTCTCTTGGTTCTTCTGTGAATATCTTGTATCTCCAATTTATTTTGAAATATATTTTATAATAAAACTATACTGCTTACAAAGCCTGCAAAGTTGTGGTTTAAGCCAATGATATTTTTTTACAACAGCGGAAATCTAAATAGAAAGATAATGGAAGATCAAAAGATTCTAGCTTTATAAAGTAAACCCAGAACCTGAACGGGTAAAATGATTGCAAAATTGACTTGCAAACAGTGTAAATTATGACCCTGGGAACCTGTTTTATCTGATACAAACCGAGTTATTGATGGACCTATACCACAGATTTGAAACACACCTTGAAAGGCCATTAAGTCCCAGAGCAGAATCAACTGTAACTCTTACTTTATGAATGTAATTTGCTTACCTATTAAAAGTTTGTATTCTAATGCTTTGCTAATTTTGCTGTAATGATATGTAACTGGAAGGAGAAAAAATTCAGTGTAAGTTCTCTACATCCCATACACCCTGAAAACAAAAGAAATGCCCCACTGCACCAGAGAAATGCTATTTAGGAAGAACACATCAGTGTAGCTGCTTTCTGTGCCCTTGTACTTCACTAGTACCCAGACCTGTTTACAGTTTACATGCTTAGTTTAGCAATTCATTAAAGGGTTCAGTCCTTTTGTTATCTGCTTATGGAACCACCTATTTCTCCCTCGAGCAGCTAATATCTGCTGCCTCAGTTTCCTGTTGCGAGTTCCCGAAGGTCACTATCTGCTGTATAAAGTACTTATTTTATTTGTTTTAAATGTCTCCCACTAGTTTAATCATATCTTCCCCATTTCTAAACTTACAGAAGAGTATTGTGCATTTTCCTTATGATATTGGTTATTAACTTTATAATATGGATGGTAATTTTCAACAGTTTTTTCCCTGTTTTCTACAGTTGTTTGCATATTTTAGGAGTGTGATGACTCGTATACACTTTTTTCTTTCAACAATACTGATGCAATGTTTTCCATTTTCTGATGAACTTTTTTTTAGTTCTGTTTTGTAAATGCAACTGTATCCAGCCTGAAGCAAAACCTCCTTGCTTGAAGCTGTGCCAATGACTAAAGGAGAAGGGTCCTTCCTTGCCGTTCACTGGTTACCTCTGCCTCAGCCCATTTGCCCAGCTTGCCTTAGACTTTTGATGTGTGCTCAGCTTGCAGCTTCCAAATTCTCTAAAGATCTGCTGTCTTAACTGCTTGCTGCTCATTCTATATGTGCTGGTGGTTATCCTTTCCTAGTAAACCAAGTTACCTACAGTTACCTGATCTCTACAAATTCCAGTCTACTTATGATCTCTCTCAGTTTCCTGTGATGTATAAACAGATAAGATTTATGCGGGCTACATTCCGCCATCCAGTTTGCTGAAGAAGATAAAAATGCAGACGCTCACAAAGTCCCACTTGGTACTACTATCCACTTTAACAGTAAACTATTTCTTACTAGTCTTCAGCTTTTTTTTGTGGACTTTTATTCCTACATTTAGGAACTTTTCTCAACTAACTTATTTTTAGAATGCCACTTAGAGAAAGTTTCAAACACTTTAGTTAATATTTATGTTTTTTCCTCCTGTCTGCAAAGCCTGTTATTCTACAATGAAAATAACTTCTATATTTTTCTGGTAACTATCACACTTCCCATTCTGTTTTCCAAATACTCACAAATTCTACAGTATTTTCCCGGATTTATCAAACTGGATACATTTTATTCAATCAAATAATTATGTATTCATGTTTTTTGTTAATTGCCACAGAATGACAGATGAGAACAAGTGTAAATTTCTCATTATTGCCAGGAAATTAGCTAGCTTTTTAGATTTTCCTACTGATCTCTATATGTCCACATAAAGGGAAGTTTAGACACATGCAAAAGTATAGATTAAGTATTCTTTTCCTGGCAGAAATATAGCATCATTCTTCACTAAAACTACTTCTAAGCGTACTGCAGTGTTGGCAGACCTGAGTAGCTCAAACTGTAGTGGAGTTTTCTCACAGAGATGGGGCAGAAAAGAAAGATCTTAAATTTGCTGGTAACAAACAGAAAATTCCGTTTTTCTCCTCAGGAACATGGAGGTGGAGATTCAGAAACATTTATATGCCCCTGTTCTTAGCTGCCACTCTGGTGCATGCTTGGCAATAACCTTCCCATAACTGATGTAAGACTGGAATGAGGCAATGCTGGAGATGATTGTCCTGTGTTTAAAATAGAAACATCACTGTCTGGATATCAGACTGGCGCCATTCTCTTTTACTTAAATAGTTT
This sequence comes from Piaya cayana, assembly GCA_013389865.1. NCBI lineage: Eukaryota > Metazoa > Chordata > Aves > Cuculiformes > Coccyzidae > Piaya > Piaya cayana. The sequence goes on along the minus strand of WAAB01023404.1, from coordinate 19,747 downwards.
GTTTTCCATATTAAAGGGAATGGATCCAAACAAACAACTGAAGCAAAAAGGGTCTGGCGATGATCTCACAAATGCTAAACAGAACTATCTTAAGATGGAAAGTTCTGTCCTGTAAAGTAGAAACATATGCATGAATTGTTTATAGTTACATCATTTTTGTTCCAGTTCTCAAAATAAAGCTATTCAGTGCATTTGATGAGGCTCCAGAAGAAAAAAAGAAACATGAGGGAAAAGTGGAAAAATTTCTGCTGAACATTATTTGTGTTATACAAAAGAATATATTGTTACCAATATTTTCTTCTAGTCTGGAGTCCAAAGAAAACAAGCAAGGCCCAGGCACTGTGATGTTCTTCAATCTTTTACCTGCTTTCAATTATACATAGCTTTTAGAAAGTACTTCCAAAACACTGATGGTCATGTTTCATACAATAAGATACCTGTTCCTTTTGTAATGCTGAAATAACATCATCTGTGCTGTAATTTAGTTCTACAAAAATTCAATGTAGGACCTAACTGCAAACTGATACGATAAAGACTTGCTGAAGACAAATAAGCAAGTGAACATAATAAACAGCCTTTAGCCTGGAGAAGAGGAGGCTGAGGGGAGACCTCATTGCTCTCTACAAATACCTGAAGGGAGGTTGTAGAGAGGAGGGAGCTGACCTCTTCTCCCAGGTGTCAGGGGACAGGACAAGGGGGAATGACCTCAAGCTCCGCCAGGGGAGGTTTAGGTTAGAGATTAGGAGGAAGTTTTTTATGGAAAGGGTCATTAGGCACTGGAATATGCTGCCCAGGGAGGTGGTTGATTTGCCTTCCCTGGAGGTGTTTAAGTTACGGGTGGACGAGGTCCTGAGGGACATGGTTTAGTGTTTTGTGGGTGTGGTTGGACTCGATGATCCAGTGGGTCTCTTCCAACCCGGTGATTCTGTGTGATTCTGTGAACAGGAAACTTTCCATAACTTCATGAATAAAACCAAAATAGAAATAGAATGTAATAGAAATCAACAGAAATCAAGCTGTGAATGCTTAAGTCTGCAGCAGTTTAATGAGTTTGTAATCCTTTGAAATGTCCTGTCCAGAGCTGAATGTAGAAAGTGGGCAGAAGGTGTGTCACTTCAGAAAATTTATCTTGTTTTGAGCATGTGTTTCAGCAGAGAGAAACGTTCTTTCTGGTTAAGCCAAAAAAGATTGTTCTAACTAAGCAACTTTCAGTTGCACTTGGTAGTCTTGGAGGTCTTTTCCAATAGAATATCTTGCAGTTTCTGTAAGAAAGTCTTGTGTTTTTTTTAAAAAAAATAAGAAATTGAACTATCTGAAAATGAACAACATTGCCACAAATATTTCTGCAAAACTGAAAACTAGATTGCAAATACATCTCTTTCTCTGACATTTCTCCTTTCCTCTTGCTAAAGGCTATGTAACCCTGGACTTTTTTTTTCCAGTGCACTGTGTCTTTTTAGATTTGCCCATCAGCTTCACTATTATTCTTGCAACTCTCTCTGTTACCAGTTGTGTCATGACTTCAGTGCAGACCAAATGTGTGGCTACAGAGGTTTCTCCTCTGGTGATTTTTAACAGGCATAAATTTTATGACAGTGTGATTTTTAATTCTCTAAAACCCAAATTTGATTCTGCTGGAATATCTTGTGCTATCTTTTGGATATTCAGTTTCTATATGTTATACATTACGTTTTATATTGTATAAGTGAAAATCTGACTGGCATTCTAAATGGTGGCATCTTTCTCCACAGACCCATAGAATAACTCAGGTTGGAAGGGATTTCAGGGGTTCTCTAGTCCAACCTGTTCAAAGAAGTGTCAGGCATGAAATCAGACCAAGTTGCTCAGTGTTTTGTTCTTCCTTTCCTCATTGACACTTGGTAATATACATATATATATACACACACATATACAGAGAGAGAGATATACTGATGGAGTATAGCTTAGTTGCACTGTTCAGTAGTTGTTTGACCCCACAAGGTATTTTTAAGTCCGAGTAATCCCATTACTTGGATTGCTCTGCCTATGCGTAACAAGGAAATTGCAAGGTGCTACAGTGAAGTGGCTGGTATTTGAAATTCATGTGACTTTTCCAAAGCACAATATGACATATGAATCAAAATTATACATGATTGCCTAGAGTATCCTAGTACTACACTGAAGAAATTGCCATCTGTTTTCCACTTAAAAAAAAAGTGCATATTTAATAAATAGTAATTCTACCCATGAGTTGAATGCATGATTGTATTTCCCCATAACCTGTAGCTGAATGGTAGGGTTTTAGCAGGAAGGAGAAAGGTGAAAGAAACTTAAGTCTAACACAGTTGTTGGGTGACTACCTAGTTACAAGGACATTTTTATAGTGGGTGTTTGGCCTGTAACAAGTACAGGAGTCCAGTGCGTGTGTTCAAAACAGGATCACTAGTAGGATGCTTCTTTCCTGTTCAGGAGGCTTTGATGTTATGACAGGAGAAGAAACAAAGAAATATACCATCTACTCATCTATACCATGCAGATCTGAAAGCCTGAAGAAAGACCTTGTATTTTGTCTCCTTTAGAGTTTATGTTTATTAGTTTTCATTCCTTTGTCTTTTCATGTTTGAGACTGATATTTATACAGCAAAGTTTTTAATTTCAAACTATGTCACCATCTCCTTCAAATGGGTCTTGGTGATGCAAATTCTGAACAATGTTTGCAGCTTGCCAAAGTGACACAGCTGTCACTATAAAAGCTGTACTGTGAAGTGGAAATAATTTTTTAAAAATGATACATAATATGCTTTTATAATGATAAAAGTATGGCAAACCAAGGGAGGCAAATCTGTAAAGTAAACATGGCATGATCCAAAACTGTTTGTGGAGTGTTTCATTTTCAGGTGTCTGATCTACGTAACAAACTAGTTAGGAAAGTAATGAGAAAATTATATATTTCTTTCTAGCCCTGTAATAGCACAAATTGCAATCACTGAGGAAGGTATTAGCTCCTGCCCCTTTTTAAATGTGTTTTTTTTTTCTATTTATATAGACCCTCCCTGGATCACTTACAATATGTTATAATTACTGGTTAGTGGCATTGCAGGAAGTAAACCTGTTAGAACTGAAATATGCTCATTCAGTCTCTCTCTAAGCAATTTCTGTTGATCACTCATTTCAAAATGTGAACTGACACCTCATCTCTTTGTCTTCCTTAATAAAATCCCTTTCTTTTTCATAGGCTGCTGTTCAGAGGAAATTTAATTTTGCTGTATGTTTGATGTCTTGTGAAGCCATGTTACAGTTAAAGGGGTAGTGAAGGTACAGAGGCACAGTTTTGCGCTCATAAAAAGGCAAAATCATTTTGATTTGTAGCAGACTGAGCTGAATAGAAGCTGCATGAGGGCAAAGAAAACGGAACTGAAGTTTAGCTACCTTCAGTTTCAGTTGCTTAGACGTTTTGGTGCTAGTAAGAATAGTGATAGCTTGTAAAAAAAAGATGAAACTTTTCACTTCAGATCTGGAGAAACAAAGGAAAATATTGAGGCCTCCTCTGGTGATGTTTTTTTTCCTTTACTACCTGATTTTCCATACTCCTGCTTCTTTTCTTACCCAAATTTAACACCCCAAAATATATACCCCAAGTTATCATTCAAACTTGAAAAATATTCAGTAAGAAATTTAGTCCAATATAATTTTTTTAATGCAGGGAAATAAGCTTTTATTTTAAGTAGGTAAATAGGCACTTTGCATCAACCCCTTACTGGTGTAGTGTTTTAGTTGGGTGTGCAGCCTAGGTTCACTCTCTGTTCCATAGGAAGATAGTGGCTCCAAATGAAGAATATTAAATTCTCTTTATATATGAGTTACCTTTGTGGACTTGTCTATATCCATAGATATGAGATAGAGCCCAGTTTCAGTAACCTCCCCAAAGAAGATGCATGCTATACAATTAATTTATGTCATGATGCAGAACTGAGTGTGGAACTGAAATTACAGAGAAACTTTGTTTTGCAGGACCAGGTGTTAACTTGAAAAAAGAAGAACCCAAACTGAGAAAAAAAAATTCAGTGAGCATTTTAATAAGTGGTTTTTGGTTTTTTTTTCTTCTCTTGTGTGGCAGTTTGATTCAGACTGTATTTCAATGACTTTAATGAAGTTCAGCGTAGATTATTTCTTTCTTGGTCATGTTAAATCTCTGTGAAAAGCAGAAGAAGTTGCCGAATTTGGAACAGCTATAATGTCCTGTGTGAGGACCTATTTGATGCAGTAGTTAAAATTTAGCTTAGATTGTGCTCAATTTGAAACAAGTTCCTTTTTTTCTTATCTCAGGGGAAAATAATCGTGTCTCAAAACAGCTGCAGTTGTCTTTTTTTTTAACCTTAATTTGTAAATGAAGAAAAACATTTCTAACGACTTTATTTCTTCTTTACAAAGTTGACTCTCCTGAGACTGAAAACAAACAGCTACTTCAGTGGCTGTGAGTTCAGCATAAGCTGGCATTGATTGTGTGTCTTTCACAAAGATTAGAGTTTGAATCAGATATCTAGCAGATATAGCATTCTTAGAAGAACTGTTTTCTGTAGGAAGAGCTGTAGAGTAAGACTTTGGAAACAGTGCTAATTTGGGTGTATTCCCTGATTCTTCCCTGCTGGCAATGAACCTTCCTTTCATCCAGCTGAACTGAACACTGTGCAGAGAAGTACATATCACAGTTCTCTGTGTTAGTAAGAAAAAGAATGTTCTGTTTAAACTGGTTGAAAGAAAAAAAGGTGAGTTCTACACAGTGCAAAACTAAACTGCACAAATCATTAGACTGTTATATTTACATATGGAAAAGAAAAGTTGACTGATTCCACTGATATTACGAAAGCCTCCCTCAAACTTGGAAGATGGATGCCAGTTACAGCAGTATAATATGCATAATTAGTTTTAATAGACAAATTACTTCTGTTTCCTTTGAAGGATGGATGTTTTTCATCTTCAGTACAGCCCACACATTTTTGTGTGTTTTTTGATCTGCAGTATGGAGTAAGAGCGATTCTCACTGCCAGTAGAGAAACTGGCCAGCTCCTCAGTTTGATCATGTATGCAAAGGGTCATATGGCTACAAACTCTATGAATGCTGAATCCCATCTAAAGGAAAAAGGTCCATTTTTTTGCTTTTACTCTTGTTTTATACACTGTTCCCCTCATCAGTTCCCAGGGTGGTTTAAGCAAGTTGCTTCCAAATATGCATAAAATGTCCTATGTCTCCACATTCCCTCCAACTCACTAAAATAAGGTCTTAATTCATTTTGGCAATTTATATGGGGCATGATAGGATGTGAACACTACACTGTGCTGCTTTTTTTTAATATAGAGGTAGCACTATTAAGGGATATTAATTTATTCCTAATTATAATTCGCTGCACTCTTTTGCAGTGAAATCTGAGAATCTTTTTCCAGAAGAAGAACTATATGACTGATGTGAAAAACAGGTGGAGCTCAGATGCTGCCAAAATGGAATCACATCTGTGGGCACAAGACAAGACATCATAGCAACTCTGTCTTTTGATTTTTCCTTAAAGTTTTCTATAAATTTCTCTCATTAAATTTTCACACTGAACTACATTGATTTTGGGGTTGATTATTCATTCTACATTTAACAATAAATAAAATCAATTTAATTTGTAGACGTATAAATTACACTTCTTCACAAAATCCTATCAACTTCAAAGAGAGGATTTGTTTAGGATAGTCATCTAAGGAGTTGAAGAGAGATGTCAAAGACGCCAGTGAAAGAGTACAAAGAGAAAGCCAGAAAATGAATGTTGAGATTTCTCATTGATGCAGGCATGAAACGTATATATGCAACTCTTTCCTTGAAGGAAAAGAGTCCTGTATTTTTTCTATTCCTCTTTCTGTAAATGTAGGATAAGTTGGATTCAGAGTAGAGCTCTTAGGACTTAACTTGATCCAAAACTTTGATGATTAGCTGCTAATTTTGTGTTGCTTTTTTGACTTATCTTTGAGACATTGCTGATTTTTGCTCACATTTTACTATGAAAGATGTTTCCTTTCTGTGGTTCATCTCTGCAATGTTTTACTGCTGCAGCTTATACAATTTAATAAGTTTGTCTTGCTTGCTTTTCTTTGTTTAATTTCTTAATGTGTTGGTTTCTGTTTTGCAACATAGTTTGCATCTGATTTCCTCCAAGTCCTTCCTTACTGTTCTGTGTAAACTGGAAACTAAACTTTACATTCAACGGGGAGCTCACCCAGATAGAATGAGCATCAGATCCATCAGCTCTTACACAGAGTATGGCTTGCTTATACTTTCTTTCAGCACTTATCAATATTTTTTTCCTGATGTTCTGATTCCAGGATTATTAACACTAAATCTGTGCTAAACTACACAGCAGTACAAATTTGGTACAGATAGGCATGGTTCATATTTATTTTTACTTTAATTTTTAGTAGCATGCAGTCTATTTTTTTTTTCAAATCATTTCCAGGAGGTGAGAAATATTTGGTATAGTGTGAAATCCCTTGGTTCCAAGAGGTGATACCAATTTTGTGTGGAAACAGCTTACATGAATTTTAACCATTATAAGGTTTTGCGCTAATGAGAAGAATTTATCATTAACTGGCATAATATACCCAAAGAATGCAACAGCACCTAACCCTCTGTCATTCTTTCTGGGGTCATAAAGGTATTTGATTCATAAAAATAACTAATTGGGTTAGGCTGAAGTAGTTTTTCAGCAATTCATTTCATTGATATCTCCATATCTACTTAGTGTAATTCCATCTAAATGTAGTAAAATTAATGCTGGCTAACATGTTGTTTCTTTTCTCAGAAGACTGTAGCTGAGCCACAAAAATGGGGGGTCACAAGACATTGTTTTATATACTGCATTTACTAATGTTCTTAGAGGAGAAAGCAGGAATGAAAGTGAATTTCCCAGCTGAAATGCACAGACCGTGGAAACTGAATTTTCCTTTTCCCTTGCTAATCATAGTGTCCCTGTGAAATAGAGAGCAAAGTGGACATGGAACACCCCTTATCTATGAACAGCTTTTCTGTTGCGTGCAGGAAATTCAGACAAAGATCATTGTTGAAAATCTAACTGACTTACTAAAGCAGCAAGACAAATAAGTTAATCTGAGGATTCTCTGATGCTTTTAGTAAAGTTTGTGCCACAGAATATGCCTTCAGTTCAACATTAAAAAAAGAATTCTACAATGAACATAGCAATTCATAAAAAGCAATATAGTCCTTTAAAATAAGAAGCTGTGGTAAAAATGATTTCCAAGTAGTCTAAGATAATATATTATTCATTTTTCTAATGACATGGAAAAAACCCAGCTGATGGAAGACCATTGTATGTATTCCGGCTACAATCTTTTTACTAAAGTAATGTTTAAAGTATGTTAGAAGATGCTTAGGTTCAGTGATTTAGTATGGCCTTTGATTAGAATGACCTAATTGAAGTTGAAAGTAAAGCCAGTAAAAAATTTAGAGGATATTGCTAGAGGAATTGTGAAACATTTAAGAAGTTCAAAAAGACACACACAATACCCTACTGGCTCAGCATGATATTAAAAGGATAATTGCATGCATTTTGTTCCAATGCAATGTAGTACCATAATTATTATTTATTTTGAGTCACAATTGTTGGTTTATTGTGCCGTCCATGCATGAGATAAGGATGAGATCTGCCCAAACTGTCTCAGCCTTAATTTACTAATTGACAATACTTGTTATGTTCCTTTAAGATTTTCTTCAGTGTGCAGGGATTATGTTTTTTCACTTTTAATTCTAAAATTTCAGTTCAATAAAACTTCCCTAGCTTAGGAATATCTCAGTTTGGAAACACTATAACAGCAATATATATGCCTTTGGGTTTTCAGCTGTAACTGCAGCAAAGCTTTCTGTTTTCCAGAAACTGCCAGAAGCAGAGGGAAAAAAAGTCATATATAGTTTTGATAACCCTCATCATCTTTCTTCTGTGGCTACAAGGATGTATTTATTTATATATGCTCCACTTTTTTCTCTGCTATATGCCAATTTTTACTCCTCAAAACAGCCATTTCATTTTCAAACAGAGATATCAGAAAATCAGATTTTTTTTTAATAGTTGACATACAGTGCTTAGAAATCAGGATTATCCCCGTGATGAAGAAGAGAGAGAAATGTATACATTAAAAATGGAACTCTATAAAAACAAGATAAGAACATCTATTGGTACAAAAAGTCCTTCAAATACCGGATCATATTGGACTCAATACAATCAAAACAGAGGGCAGGCATAATTTTGCCTGTACTATAGGCTATGAACGTAAGGTAAAACTCACAAAAAACCTGAGGTTTTCAGACATCTCTTGTTTGAGTNACGTAAGGTAAAACTCACAAAAAAACCAAGTCTTTTTCTTTCAGCAGGCCAGTGTCAGAACTTTCCCAATTTTGAGGTTTTTAGACATCTCTTGTTTGAGGTAGAGATGATAGTAAGGTAATAAAATTCACCAGAGAAATTAGTTTCCTGGAAAATATTGAAGTCCAGGAAGTCCTGATTTGTTTCCTGGATTTGCTGCTGAACAACATCCCCTGTACCTGGAACATTAGGACCTCTTTCTTGTGCTGGTGTTCTTTCACTCTGCAGCTTTATTTTTCCCTGATTAGTAGGAGAGAGCACACACTTTGCAGAGCATGGCACAGATTCTTCTTTAGTGCTTGAAATCTGTCAATAAGCATATGCTAGTTTGGAGGATTTAATCCTATTCCTATAACCCTCTGAGTCTCCTTTCCCCCTTTTCTCACACCCTGGCTAATTGCAGTAGGTGGTGTGAGAAACACACTTGCACTGCTAAAATATGAAAAAGGACAAAGTCTTCGAAGCAAAGATAATAATATTTTTATTTTACAATTCAGCACTGAATTGGATGCCCTTCTAAAAAAGGCATATCTGTAGAGGCTGGTCATAGGAGCNTGAGACAGATCCATATTACAAAAGCACACAAACCAGCTGCAGCAAAACCCATCAACCAGTTCTCACAGTGGTTATGGTGCATGCAGGATCATAGAATCATAGAATACTTTGGGTTGGAAGGGACTTTAAAGATCATCCAGTTCCAATGCCCCTGCTGTGGGCAGGGACATCCCACTAGATCAGGCTGCTCAAGGCCCCATCCAACCTGGCCTTGAACACCTCCAGGGATGGGGCATCCACAGCTTCTCTGGGCCATCTGTGCCAGTGTCTCACCACTCTCATGATGAAGAAATTCTTCCTAATGTCTAGCCTAACTCTGCCCCTCTCCAGTTTACAACCATTCCCCCTCATGTTATCACCTCAAGTCTTTATGAATAGTCACTCTCCAGCTTTCTTGTAGGCACCCCTCAGATACTGGAAAGTCACTATAAGAACTATCTAGTTTTTCCTTAGGGTCTATTGTGCCTTTGCCAAGGTTGCTTTCCTGGAGCTATGCAATGGTTGTCAGCACTATGCAATAGGCATGGGGGTTGCTAATCCTCTTTCTGTAGCTACCTGAAAATGAAGAGCTCTTATCTTAACTGATCCCTCTGTGTCTAACTACAGAGAAGTGCCAGGGACACCTGAGACCTTCCCAACCACTCAATGCTCCAGTGCTGCTCCTGAACACAGAAAAATACAGTGTCCTTAGTTTCCCTTCTCATTTAGCCTCCTACCACTCAAAGAAAAGGAGCAGCAGCAAGTTTAAAAGGCTTTATGCAAATTTGGGAAGACCTTTTGTGGAGCGGGCAGATTCTGGCTGCAGGAAGTCTGTCCTTCTATCAGTACCATTCACACTTTACTGCCCCTTTTATCACTCTTTGACCTCAGAGCTAATACTATGCTTAGCAGATAATCTCGTTTTAAGCAAGCTTTATGTCTGTAATGGATGTGTGATGGGAGGGTTGAAAAGTCAAATATTTCAGTTTGTGCAGTTGGCCACACAAATGAGCCGAACTTCAAGGCTCTCATTTAACAGGACCTCTAGAAATTAACTTTGGCAGTCAGTCATTCTATTAGAGTAATCAGTGTAAGACTACATGGCGGTAATAATAATGTTAGCTGTATGAATTTAAAATGAAGTAGTCATGACTTCTTTTCAGGAAGACTTAATGCCTAATAATTCAATTCACTCACATAAAAAAATGATATAATTGTCTCTAATACTTTCCTCTGGGGCTATGATTTTGTTATCATTAAGAGACTATGTATTCTTAAAGCAAGTAATTGTTAAATACTAATCAGATCAAATATGACAGTTTCCATGACAGTCTAATCAAACACTAGTTGTTAAGTCAGAAATGTGAAACAACTTAGACGACTTATTTTAATTGCCTATATGTTAATCAATCAAATGTATTTCCTAAGGTGATTATTATTTTAGTCAATATTATTCTCTTATGTGCATGCACACATCCACAGATTCACTCACTCTTAAATAAAGTTAAACTTCTCCTGTGCATATAATCAGATTTTAAAAAGACCACTTCTGTTAAGCAGTGGTCTTCTAAACCTTCTGCATGCTCATGCTGGTTTTGCTGAGCATTTAGTTTCCTATATCCACAAAATAGAAATTCTTGCTTAAATTATGGTTCTATCTAAGTGCCTTTCTAAGTTATGTTTTATAATGCATTGTCTGTCCTGTGACATTTAAATAATAAAAATATATGTATTAATTGAATGCAAAGCATATTTTGAGTTCTGAATAATCTTAATATTTACTATTTAATTTGTACTTATTCTTTTCGCCTCTCTAATGATTGTCTATACTGCAATAAATATGTACCATAAAATTTGGAATAAAAGACATGAGTTAGAAAATATTATACATTCAACTGTTAACTGATTAATGTTTAGTCACACTCTGTACTTATTGTTAGAGCATACAACCTTTAAGGAATGATACATTTATCACTTCAATCACTTCAGGGGGATTTAGTCCATTAGTGGCTTTCCAGTACCCATGAGGTGATTATGAAGAGAACAAAACCTGGCTCTTCTCAGAGGTACGTAACATAAGAATAAGAGATAGTAAACATAAATTGTAATAGGAGAGGATCCCAGCAATCTGATCTAATCTCACTTTGAGCAGGATGTTAGACTAATGGTCTCCTAAAGCCTCATCCACTCTGAATTTATCTATGATTCTCAAGAAAATTCCTTCATGAACTGAGGGGTTGACTGCTGGGGAAGAACAGTATTTGTAAAATTTCTCCTCTGTTAATGTATTGCAAATAAAATTTCCTAAATATTTCAGTTAAATGTAGTTTAAGTAGTGTATGGTACCTTTCATCACTGAAAAGCACAAGTTGCCTTAGCAGGCAGATCTTGGG
>WAAB01023402.1:9087-33057 GCA_013389865.1 Piaya cayana | reverse complement strand
TGGGGAGCAGGAGAAGGTTCTTCCCCCGGAGGGTGATGGGGAACTGGGCCAGTTGCTCAGAGAAGCAGACGCAGCCCCAAGCCTGACAATATTCCAAAAGCATTTGGCTGATGTCCTCTNATTTTTTTTTTTTTGTGATGAATGTAGACTTTCAGCTCTTTGAAATCGTCCTGAGGTGCAGCTTGACATACAAGTTCTCGGCCTATTTATTACTTTGTGTCTTGGGGCTCCCACAGGGATGGGATTTTAGAGCAGGGCTGCGTTTAATATCCGAAACTGGAGATTTTGTGGTTTCGCTCGACATCAGCCAGGAGGTGAATGGGGCTGTACAGCCAGCGCTCGGGAAACTCCAGCTGAAGGGTCTGTGCCGCAGCGAGGATGGTTGAGATATTGCAGGTGTTCAACACTCCTTTTTTTTCTTCTGTGCTAGGAGAGGGTTAGGCTGGGGAGCAGGAGAAGGTTCTTCCCCCGGAGGGTGATGGGGAACTGGGCCAGTTGCTCAGAGAAGCAGACGCAGCCCCAAGCCTGACAATATTCCAAAAGCATTTGGCTGATGTCCTCTGACACATGGGGTGAATGTTGGGGTGTCCTGTGCGGGGACAGGAGTTGGATGATCCTTGAGAATCCTTCCCAACTCGCAATGTTCTATGATTTATTTACTTGCCAGCATGAACCCTTTGATTGCTGTAGTTTCTTGGGGCTCTNTAGAGCAGGGCTGCGTTTAATATCCGAAACTGGAGATTTTGTGGTTTCGCTCGACATCAGCCAGGAGGTGAATGGGGCTGTACAGCCAGCGCTCGGGAAACTCCAGCTGAAGGGTCTGTGCCGCAGCGAGGATGGTTGAGATATTGCAGGTGTTCAACACTCCTTTTTTTTCTTCTGTGCTAGGAGAGGGTTAGGCTGGGGAGCAGGAGAAGGTTCTTCCCCCGGAGGGTGATGGGGAACTGGGCCAGTTGCTCAGAGAAGCAGACGCAGCCCCAAGCCTGACAATATTCCAAAAGCATTTGGCTGATGTCCTCTGACACATGGGGTGAATGTTGGGGTGTCCTGTGCGGGGACAGGAGTTGGATGATCCTTGAGAATCCTTCCCAACTCGCAATGTTCTATGATTTATTTACTTGCCAGCATGAACCCTTTGATTGCTGTAGTTTCTTGGGGCTCTGACATCTCATAGAATCATAGAATCACCAGGTTGGAAGAGACCCACCAGATCATCGAGTCCAACCATTCCCATCAATCACTAATCCGTGTCCCTCAGCACCTCGGCCACCCGGCCCTTAAACCCCTCCAGGGAAGGGGACTCAACCCCCTCCCTGGGCAGCCTCTGACACTGCCCAATCACCCTTTCTGTGAAGATTTTTTCCCTAATTTCCAACCTGACCCTCCCCTGGTGGAGCTTGAGGCCATTCCCTCTCGTCCTGTCCCCTGTCCCTTGGGAGAAGAGCCCAGCTCCCTCCTCTCCACAACCTCCTCTCAGGGAGTTGCAGAGAGCAATGAGGTCTCCCCTCAGCCTCCTCTTCTCCAGGCTAAACACCCCCAGCTCTCTCAACTGCTCCTCTTCTTCTCCAGCCCCTTCCCCAGCTTCGTTGCTCTTCTGTGCACTCGCTCCACAGCCTCAACATCCTTCTTGTGGTGAGGGGACCACAACTGACCCCAGGATTTGAGGTTTGGTCTCCCCAGTGCTGAGTGCAGAGGGAGAAGAACCTCCCTGGCCCTGCTGGTCACAGTTTCTGATACAAGCCGAGATGCCATTGACCTCCTTGGCCACCTGGGCCACTGCTGGCTCATGGTCAGTGGCTGTCACCAACAAGCCCGGGTCCTTCTCCTCCCAGCAAGTGCTGACCCTGCTCCAAGCCACCCCTCTCCTGGCTGACATGGTGTTGGTTTTGGTGGGATCATCTCATGTCAAACCCTCCAGCATGTGCCGCACCGTGTGCTGTGGCAGCTCCCGTGTGCTGCAGGAAGTTTTTGTCCGTCCGTGAAGGTGTTTGATGGAAGCAGTAGGAGCAGCCAGCGCCGCACACTGTGCGTTGCCTTCTGCTTACGGTGTAGCTGCAGCAAACTTGCACATCTGGCCATAACCCAGCGTGGGGCTCAGGCATCGAAAGCCGCGGGTGGTTCCATGTGGGGATTTAGAAAAGTATTTGAGGGTTTTTAAGTGCCAAACTATCCCTGAGAGGAATGCAGCACCCGCTGCGCGTAAGGTGTTCTGTGAACCGTGCCAGCCCGCTGCCCCGCGGGACATCGCGGCGTTGCCGACACGACCCTGTGGCCACCTACCAGCAGGACATCGGCTCCCGGTTTTAATGAAGCCTTTAAGTAGAAACACGCCGTTGCGGCTGAGCGTCGGGGTTAAACGGGGAGAAGGGATCTGGTGCTGCAGATTCCGCTCCTGCCTTTGCTACCGGCTGATCCTAAGCAGACGACACCACCGGTTTTTGTCTCCTGCCATATGTTTTCCAATAATGCCCACCCACTCGGCAGGGAAAGCGCAGCGCTGGGTGCCTGCAGGCATTGTTGGGAACCCTCTGCGAAATGTGCTAGGCGAACGCGAAAGGTATTAATTGAGGGCCAAGATGACTGGAATTCTGTTTGTGAAGGCTTTTTCGTGCCTCTATTTTTAGATTGTCGGTCTGGAATAGCGAGATTGGGCCCTTCCTCGGCAGCGTTTGGTGCCTCCTGATAGCAGGGGGGGTTGAGCCACTCTGGTTAAGGCACCTGAGAAATCTTAGCTTAAATCTTTTGGTGATGCTCTATGAAAAGGATATTAGAGAGGAGGTTGTGGAGAGGAGGGAGATGGGGACAGGGGACAGGATGAGAGGGAATGGCCTCAAGCTCCACCAGGGGAGGGTCAGGCTGGACATTAGTTAAAAATTCTTCCCAGAAAGGGTGATTGGGCAGGGTCAGAGGCTGCCCAGGGAGGGGATTGAATCCCTTTCCCTGGAGGGGTTTAAGGTGCAGGTGGATGAGGTGCTGAGGGACATGGGTTAGTGATTGATGGGAATGGTTGGACTCGATGACCCGGTGGGTCTTTTCCAACCTGGTTGCTCTATGATTCTATGTGAGCAAAGAGTCCAACTTCCCCTTCTGCGTCAGGAAAATTGTTTTGGAGGATGGGAAAGCGTTAAGGCCACTTCTCCATAAGCCTCCTGAGGTGGTGCTAAAGCTGTGATTAACGCGAAGGTCTTGGCTAGATTTACGTGCTCAATTTACAGCGGGTGCATAAACCTTAAATACTCCGATAGTATTTTTCTTCTCTCTCCTGGGCTTTGAGTGAGTTGTTACCGTTCTCTCGCTACGCTGTTAGCATCGATGTTCCTGTGCTAGTGGCACTGGGGCTTGTATCTCCATGTGTCGTTCGGGTTGTGCCTGACAAATCACAGAATCACCAGGTTGGAAGAGACCCACCGGATCATCGAGTCCGTGAAACACACACCTCTGAGTCACGGATCATGGAGCTGGGCTGCTGACCGTGTCCCTTTCCTCCTCATTCCCAGCCGGAGGAGCTCACCAACGCCCTGGAGATCAGCAACATCGTCTTCACGAGCCTCTTTGCCCTGGAGATGCTGCTGAAAGTCCTCGTTTACGGTCCTTTTGGCTACATCAAGAATCCATACAACATCTTTGATGGGATCATCGTGGTGATTAGGTACAAACCTGGAGAATTCTTTGCGCGCGCTTGCCTTCGTTTGGCCATTTAATTAAACGGAAAGTAGTGGTGAGTGGGCATAAATACCTTCCTGTGACACTTCACGCTTCTCTGCTGTAAATTATTGCACAGTTGCCACACAGTTAATGCACAAAATTGCTAATGCACGTGTCTGAGTTAATTTTATGGTCGTTTTAGAGAGACGTCCAAGCAGAAAGCTCAGTCCCAATGTCCTGGGAAGGTCTAGGACCCAAATAATAAAACCGATGCCCAATTAAGTACCTGTCTGGGTTTTTCGGTGCTTTCAAGGGCTGCAGCCACTGATTTGCAAGCCGATTTTTGGGTCTCTGCTCTTCACAAGCCTTGATAGCATCCAGCTCACCAGGGCTATTAGTGTTGTCTTTCCATCCCTCTTCTCTCTGAATTTCACCCTCCTCCTGCTTCTTCTCCTCCATGCCTTTGTGTTCATATTTGCCTTCTCGTCCTGCAGTGACCTTTCTCTTTTCTCCCTCAGCGTGTGGGAGATAGTGGGCCAGCAAGGCGGGGGGCTCTCGGTGCTGCGGACCTTTCGGCTCATGCGAGTTTTGAAGCTGGTCCGCTTCATGCCAGCCCTCCAGCGGCAGCTCGTAGTCCTCATGAAGACCATGGACAACGTGGCCACGTTCTGCATGCTGCTGATGCTCTTCATCTTCATCTTTAGGTAAGCGCTAGGGCTTCCCCGCTCAGGAATGTGTTTTCAGGTGGGATCCCGTGGGGAGGTGAGAAAGTGAGGCCACAGCGGGACGCGGCTGAGCAGAAATGCCCCAGGAACGGCATCGCTGCGGCTCGCTGCCCTCACTAAATTCTCTTAACTCAGACCAAGTGAGACACCTGTCTTTGCAAGATGATTTATAAGGCAAGTCTTTCATCCGGATGATTCCTTGACATCACCCCGAGACAGCAGCCCCATTACTTGCTGACTAGCAGAAAGCCCGGTGGCTAAAAATATTGCCAAGGAGAAGATGATGTTCCTAAAATAAAGTCGGTCGTGGTGGAGCTCGTGCCTTTTCTGAGCAGTGGAAATGTTAGAAATAGGCTTGGCGTGGCGCTGAATTCTTGAAGTTCGGTCTCGATTTTGAGAAGAGCCTGTCTCCTTGTAGCCACCAACTGGTGTTCCAGCAGTCCAGGCACTGGGAAGGTCTGAAGAAAGCCAGGCTCTTCCGTGGAATAAAGTCCCTTCTCCCAGTGCGAGGTTTCTCTCCAGCATTTGCAGCCGTGGTGCTCGGCAGAGCTGTAAATAATTCGCTTGTTCAGGTTACCTGCCGAGAGCAGAGGAAAACAAATGATTTTTTCCATATCAGTCTAAACAGAAGGGTGCTCTGCTTTCTTGTCAGAATCGAAAAAGCTGATTCGGGTCCCCCCGATCTGCCTTGTTGGGGCATTTCTCAGCAACCCTTCGCGTCTTCCTAATTCAATTGAAGCGTATTTTGCTGCGGACGTGTCGTTGCAAAACAGAAAGTCAAAACATTTTGTTTCGAAAAATGTTGAAACCCAATGTTTTGACTTCAAGAAAACAAAGCAGAAGGAAAACAAGGCGCGGGCGCACTTCTGGGTTGAAGCTTTTGGACAGATCTGACCCAGATCCCTAATTGATTGGCGTGAGCTTGAGGCGTGGTTTTCAGTGAATGAATTGTTCATTTTTTAAAACCAAAAGACTTGTCTGGGTGAAAGGAGGAGGTGGCCCTGCTGGGTGCTGGCTGGTTTGTGCTTGTGGTCCTCTCGCTGAGCCCCTGCTGTTGTCCCCCCCGCAGCATCCTGGGGATGCACCTCTTTGGCTGCAAGTTTGCTTCGGAGCGAGACGGGGACACGCTGCCCGACAGGAAGAACTTTGACTCCTTGCTCTGGGCCATCGTCACCGTGTTCCAGGTACACGGCGGCAAACACCGCAGCTCGTGTGGGGTTTGGGGATGCAGGGGGCTGGGGGGGCTTCCCAAAGCATCCGACAGCCTGGCGAAGCTCCTTGTTGTGGAAGGGGGAGGACCCAGAAGGGTTGGACTCGATGATCTGGTGGGTCTCTTCCAACCTGGTGATTCTATGATTCAACGATTCTATGATTCTGTGAAATACAGGTGGTTTCAGANCTCCTTGCTCTGGGCCATCGTCACCGTGTTCCAGGTACACGGCGGCAAACACCGCAGCTCGTGTGGGGTTTGGGGATGCAGGGGGCTGGGGGGGCTTCCCAAAGCATCCGACAGCCTGGGGAAGCTCCTTGTTGTGGAAGGGGGAGGACCCAGAAGGGTTGGACTCGATGATCTGGTGGGTCTCTTCCAACCTGGTGATTCTATGATTCAACGATTCTATGATTCTGTGAAATACAGGTGGTTTCAGACCGTTTTCAAGAGTAACGGAGAAAGTTAATGAGAAGGAACTGCTGAGACAGGAGGTTCTTGGATTGAGCAAGTGCTGGATGGGTGAAAGTAAGGGTGATTCAACGAGGAGGAGAGGAGGAGGTGGAGAGGAGGAGATCAGGACCATTTGCAGCAACGTTTTCACAAAAACTAGAATGCAACTTATGGCCGTAATCGATACATGAAGAGTTTTGTTCTAGCAGCTCTGAACTCCGTAGCTGTGGGTTTTATGGAGGCCTTTTAGCTGTTCTGGCCGACCGAAGGAAAGATCCGCGATGCACAAAGTGGTGGTTGAACATACCCCTTGGTGCAGGTGGGAGTCATAGAATCAGAGAATCACCAGGTTGGAAGAGACCCACTGGATCATCAAGTCCAACCATTCTTCCCATTTCCATTATCCTGCTGCCCTCCC
The DNA here is from genome assembly GCA_013389865.1 of Piaya cayana. Lineage (NCBI taxonomy): Eukaryota > Metazoa > Chordata > Aves > Cuculiformes > Coccyzidae > Piaya > Piaya cayana. The sequence goes on along the minus strand of WAAB01023402.1, from coordinate 26,609 downwards.
TCTGCAGATCCTGACCCAGGAGGACTGGAACAAGGTCCTGTACAACGGGATGGCGTCCACCTCCTCGTGGGCTGCTCTCTACTTCATCGCTCTCATGACCTTCGGGAATTACGTTCTCTTCAACCTGCTGGTGGCCATCCTGGTAGAGGGTTTCCAAACAGAGGTAATGTCCTTGCGCTCGTGCCTTTGCGTCCTTCTAAAGTTTGAGGCCCTCCAGATCGTGGAATTTCATTCCTGAGATGAACAGCGAGAGTGGGACGTGAAAAAAAAAAAAGTGAGGGAAAAGACTAGGGCTTCTTTCTGTTTTCTTTTTTTTTCTTTCTTCGTTTTCTTCACCGCGGTGCAATTGAACGCAGCCGAGTCCTCCAAACGAAGGGCTTAAATGAAAAGCGTTGTTAGCATTAATGCCGGAGTGGGAATTGAGCGGTGAGTCAGGCGCTGCGGATGGGATGGCTGCTCCAACAGTGGCTTTGAACCGCTCCTCACCGTGTTTGTCAGCCAGATTAAAAGCCCCTCCTGAAAACTTAGGCAGGCTGGCAAGAGATTAGTGACACAATTATGCAGTTTTGATGGGGTGTGTTCACGGAGCTCGTCCCGTTTCCAGCCCTCTGATGCTTTGCACATTTTTAAAGATGATTTCTGGTCTCTGCCGTCTGCTTCCTCTGCCTGGGAGCTTCTACGAGGCATCTTGTGTTGCTGGAGGCTTTCAAGGAAGGGCAGGGGGGACACTGGGTTCAAACTCAATCTTTTTTTTCATCCTACTGCCTTCCAAGCATCCAGCTCAGAGCAAGCGAGTGTGTCACCTCGTCCCCAGAGTGGGGGACCTGCAGTGCCCACCCACCCTCTGCAAAAGCTGTCCAGGGGCGTGAGTGAGGGGATCTTTACAACCATGCCCAGATGCCTGGGGAGGTAAATAGAACCTCAAACTGCTCCCTGGGGTCTGCTTGTACAGGCTGTGCTTTTACACACTGTCTCTGCTTTTTATGAGCGTTCTGGGGTGACTAAATATTATTTAAGTTTCGTTGCTTGGGTATCGTAACTGCACAGAAGCGCTTCTGCTGTTATTTTCAGAGCGCAGCTCAGAGTTAAATTAATGGAGGTGGATGAGGAGATGGAGGAAGAAATGTTTTCGAGTTTTTGTATCGTTTCTTTCCGTGTGGTGCTTTTATTTAATGGTCATTGGAGCTGGTTGTGTCTGTGGGTGCCCCCTCACCTCTCAGCCCAAGGGAAGGTCACAGCCAGGTCCTCCCGAGCAGCACAGTGTTCCCTCGCCCGAGGGAGAAGAGGTAAAAAGCTCCTTGGCTGCTTGTGCTGATGGCTTCGAAACCAAACCTTTATCAGCTCAGCCTAGCAGATTGATTCTCTGAAGGTCACCAAGGTGGGAGACCGGGAAAGGACACAGCCTCTCAGTGCAGCAGCCCCTTCTCCAGCTGCTGCTCCTCCAGGGAGGCTGACACCGCTGATCCTCGGCTCAGCCTGGCTTTTCATGCTAGAGCCTCGCTGTCCTTGCCCGCCGGCACGCTCCCGCGCTCCCAGCCGCCACGCGCCTCCTTCCCTGGGCAGCAGTTTATCCCGCGCTCGCTTTGCAGGCAGCTGGTGCCGTGGCAGAACCCCCTGGAAATCCACACCCGGGCTTAACGCGCTGATTTTATTCTGATACTCGTGTCCTGGAGGGTCCTGCCTTCCCCTGAGCCAACTGCAGCATCCCCTCTGGTTGGCTTCCAGCTGGTTTTTGCCTCGTCTCCTGCCCCCTGTTCTTTGTGACTGTGCTGGTGGACTCGGTGGTGTTAGGTTTAGGGTTGGGCTTGAAGATCTTACACATTTTTTTCCACTCTAAATGATTCCTGGTTCAAGCCAGCTCCAGGATTTCTGTGTAAGCTGTGAATGGGCTTGAACTCCAGAGTCAAAACCCCCAAACAAACCTTAACAGCACAAACGGTTGGACTCGATGATCCAGTGGGTCTCTTCCAACCTGTTTGTTCCATGATTCTATAATTTTCTATGAAATCAGGGAGTAACTTCTGATTCAGGAAAGCACCAAGACAGCCCAAAGCCAGTGATGCTCCTGCTGGTATCAAGAAGGGAGAGTGGAGACCAGGACTCAGCGCAGCCTCTGGTGATCAAACACTTTCCAGCTGATTCTACCAATCGTGGCCATTCCAATGATGTCACACCAGATTTCTATGATTTGTGACTGATGACAGTGCTATGTTATATCTCAGGCTTTGATGATGGCTTTTTATTAATAATCTGCCTCTCATATGGGAATGGTTGGACTTGATGATCCAGTGGGTCTCTTCCAATCTGGTGATTCTAGGATCCTTATTATTAAGAGTTCTCCAGTTTCCTCCAGTAAATTGCAATGGAATCAAGAGATCCCTCAGCTTAACCCAAGTCTTCTGCTGCAGGTGGGGAGCAAACATCTGCTGGAGGTCAGGAGCCAGCTCTGGCCTGGCTGGTTTGTGTTTATTCAGCTTTGCAAACAGGTCTCCTTCTGGTTTTTGCTAGCCAGCACACAAAAGGATCCTCCGCTAAGCGGAATTAATAGAGAGATCATCTCTCAGTGTAAACAAACCCCAGCATCTCCCTCCTGCCGTTGCACTTGACCCTTCTTCGGAGTTGGGTAGAGGTTTGGTTTTTTTTTTTCCCCATTCTCCTTCAGATTTCTGGGCTGAAACACAATCCCAGGGCTGCTGCCTTTATCTCCCTGCTCCTCGAGCGCCTTTCCTCGATCGGCAAGCACCTCGTTAATTTTAGTGCAGGGCTTTGCAGCCCCCGTTGCTAGGCAGCCGATGGATATAAGCAATCGAGAAACAAAAAGGACCTGTTCCAAACTTTAAATACAGAGCAATATATTTCGCAGGATCCAGTTTGGTTCCTTTCCCACTCCCCCCTCTTTCTTTTAATTCGGGAACCTGCTTCCCTCTCGCAAGAGGCACCCGCAGGACTCGATGCTACGTGGTTATTTTCAACCTCGTGTTCTGTGATTGAGCTCGAGCCTCAGGCCGGTGCGGAGAAGGCGAGCGGGGGACTCTGTTTGATCGAGCTGCTGATTTGGAATCGCTGCCTGTCCTCTGGGGTCCCTGCTCTGGGGCCGTCTCTCTGGAGCAAGCGCTGACTCCTCTTTGTCAGGCACAAAGCTCCTCTCCCAAAGGGTGATGGTGTCTCTGAAGCGTCTTCTTCCATTGGTCTTTCTCCTGCTTTTGTGTCCCTTTGTCCCCAGCTGTCCTCACTTGTGGGTTTGCTCCTTCCCTCTCCTTCGTGCCACCCTTCATTCCCAGCACCCTCCTCTTGCACCTCCACCTTGCTCCGTGCAGAAGGAAATCTCCTGCTCCCCGGCTGCAGCATCAGACCTTGGAGAAATTAGGATTTCGATTTCTTCCAAGCCTCAACCGGAGGGAATGGTCACTTCTCCCTCCACAGGGATTTTTGGATGGCATTTTTGTTGCATCCCTTATTTCAGTGGGATTATCCGTGTGAAGGAAAAGTGTTTCCGTGTTTTCTCTTTCAATGGTTTTCCCATGTCTCTCTCTGTTTACAACAAAGACTTTAAATTAAGTGTCCACTACGTCCCTAGCCAGGCACTGGCCCACCCGGATCCCAGAGCTGATCAGCCTTAAGGTTTTTGTCCCAGCCTGGGGCGGGATCGCTCTTGTATCCCACGTAGCAACTGGAGGAAAGATCCTTTGCCCCATGGGCAAGAAATCAACCTGGTGGGGCAACCTGTGCCCTCCAACCGTGGCACGAAGCCTCCTGCATCCCAGCAGCGTGGGAGCAGGCACAGAAATGTGCCGAGAAGCGTTGGGAAAGTCATCCCTGAGGAAGAAGAGATGCAACCAGGTGAAGAACGGCACGTGCTTTCTGAGTGGGTAGGGGAAGGCTGACTGCTGGGGTCCCTCGTGTGGCAGAGCCCCTCAGCATGGGGCCGTGCTCCCCTGCCTGCAGCCCCTTGCCACGTCTGGGCATCCAAAGGGGTGTCTCCACGGAAGGTGGAGGCGGTGAGGAGGGATCTGAACTCACTCTGGGCTCTCCTGGCTTCCCTTCAATTAAATATTTCACCTGGCTGTAAGAGGGTTGATGCCATGTTAGCCAACCGTTCATTAAAAACCTCAGTTGCTGCTTGACGAAGGCCCAACAAGTAAAGATCTTGCTATGCAGCTGCAAGAAAAAGTGTTAAAAATAATATTTTTTATAATTAGCTGGCGTTTAATTAGCACAGTTATCACTCAGGAGCTAAAGCAAGCTCCGTTTGAAACACTTAATTTAAAGGTAAGGCTGTTTCCTTCCAAGGGTTTGGCTCCATCCAAGATCTTCCAGCCCTGGAAGCGGAGCGGGTGCTGCCGCCCGGCTCCCCGTTGCGGCCGCCCGCTGCCCTTACCCCCCATCTCCTTCCCTGCCTCTTCTCTCGTGTCTTGTTTGATTGTGAAAATTGAACCCCTCCTTCCCCCCCCCCTTCCTCCCTCCCCCCATTTCTCCTTCAGGAGATGTCCAAGCGAGAAGACGCGAGTGGGCAGTTAAGCTGTATTCAGCTGCCTGTCGACTCGTCGGGGGTACGTACGCAGCTCGCCCCGGCGCTCTGCTTGTCTCTCTCGTGGTGCCTGGTGAGACGCCGCGGTGCTGTCCTCATCCCAGTAGCTCTCATCCTTTTGGGGTTGGTTTGGGGGTGGCTTTGGGGGTTTGAGTTCCTTTGTGTCGTCCTCATCGTCTCGAGTCAGCCTTGGTTTTAGGTCCCTTCCTTCTTCTGGGGAAGCCAAATCAGTTGAGGTGGGTGCTTCAGGGTGGCTTTTGCTGAGCCCTTTCTGGATGCTTGTCCGGTCACGGTCCCTCCAGGGCACGGTCACCTCCCAGGGACCTCCTAGGGATGCAGACGTTGATGCTGACTGCGGGGCACGCCTGCCAAGCTCCCTCTCCATCACGCAGGCTGAGGAGGGGGGGGTGCCAGGAGCGAAGGGACCTGGAATCAAGGCTCTTTGTGGACACGTGTTGGGGGCAGGTCAGGGTAGGGGCACGTTCCAGGATGGGATCGTCAGCGAGATGCCACGTTACAGCGCAGGTCAGGATGGGAAACGATCCCCGTTCAGGTCTGAGGGAGCTGTGGATCTCCAAGGTGCAGCAGGCTCCACACCTGATTCTTCTGCCGACCTCGCTTTCTCTTTACCCCTCCCTCCACTTTCTGTCCCTTCGGAGAACTCCAGCTTTTCCTTCAACACAAAAGCCCTTTTCTATCATAACCCAGCGTGTCGCTCCCCTCGGTTCAGGCTGGTTTAGCCCTCGCTCAGTCTGGTCCGTCTCGATGTATCCTCCTTTCCCAAAAAGGATTTTAACTCCCTCTTCTCTCGTAACCCCTTTTCTATCCAGAAAGGCAAACTGGGAGTGCAAGAACAGGTAACGGGCAGCAGCGGCGCCTGCGAGATGCTTGTCTGCTCCGTACGGAGTCCGGCACGTGGTGTTTCAGAGGAGACGCTTCCTTCCCTCCAGGCGTGGGGTTTGGTGCTGGGGACAGGGGTGGGGAGCCCCCTCCTAGCTCTGCTTTTCCAGCTCGGCACACATCTCAGTGTGCACCCTAAAACCTTCCTTTGGGCTCTTAAAGAGCACTCCAGGAATACAAATCGCATGATTCCCCCCCCCCGTTATTGATTCCTTTTTAATAACCCAGTAGGGAGAATGAGTAATTCCTGGCAGGCTGACTGAGCTGGGAGCCTCCGCGAGGAGCTGACCTGGAGCCAGTTTGAGCTCGTGCTCATGTGGAGACTTGATTTGGACTCGAGCAAAAGTTGAGGCCAGCCTGACTTTACTGCTCCCCCTTGCACGGTGCATTCCGGAGCTTCCTGGTCTGCGTCCTGCAGGATGAGCTGCCCTGAATAGCTCAGAAGTCCTGGCTCCTCAGAAGGGGAAGTTTGGAGCCAGCAGCTTCACATCACACTCTCTTTTACCTTAGAAAAATATATCTGAGAGTGTCCAGTCTGCCTGGAAAAGAAACTCCTTAACTGTTTAGTGACTCCATGGGGGCTGTTAGGCAAAACCCCAGAAGGATGAGCCCTAACGAAGAGGCGCAGGGCACTGGGCCTTGTGTCTGATGCCATCTCCTCCTCCCATCCCACGCTGGGGTCCCTCTGGGCTTTTACAACCAACAGGTACCCGAGCACCAAACCTCCACCGCGTTGGCCAGAGCTCCTGGGGCAAAGCTTAAGCCTTGGTGGGGTTTTCTGGGGCTCCTGGGCTCTTCCCAGCTGAAGCGTGAGGGTCTGCTTGGCTTCTCTCATCCCAGCATCCTCCCTCCTTCCCCACCTCTCCTCCCTCCTGACGTCCATGGTGCCGGGGCCTGGTGCCCTTTGCCAGCGCAGTGGTTTCAGCCGTCAATCCTCCCGGTTTGGATGGGCATCACCTGGCGAGCACCATTGCCCCGGGGGTGCATCCCCAATATACCACACCCTAAGTGCCTTTCTGCAGTGCCAATGGACAGAATCGGGGGGCATCCCCCATCGCACCCGTAACCGTGAGAGCGAGCGAGAGCCTGGGCACCACGCTGGGAGCAATGGTAAAACCCTCTTCTCTCTCCCCCCTGAGGACAGTCGGGATGGGCGGCTCACGCTCAAACCCCGACATTCCAAATGAGGCAGCAGAATTTAAGCCCCCAAAACCAGACAGCGTGAACCCCCCCAAACGTTCTGCTCCTCTTGCGCGTTGCAGCCGGGAAGAGACCAACCACGCAGGGCGGTCGTTACCGGGTTCTGCTGCTTGGATCCTCTTCGTGCTGGTGGGGCGTCCATCGCCACGTGCCCATCAGCCACGTTGGAAAGCTGAGATTGCTTGTGTCCTTGTGAACCCTGGATTGTTCCACTGAAGCATCACTAGAAACACCCCCCCAGGGAGATTTAAGCCATAGCCTATAAATTAAGAGAGATGAGTAGAATCAATTTTTGTCCGCACATTGCTCCTCAGCGATCTGTCCTTCCCTAATATTTGCCCAGCGTGCAATTCCAGCAGCGAAAATTAAGCTATAGGATTTTTTTTTTCCCTCCCTGATCCCTTTCTGGGACCGTGTTTGGAGCCAGAGGCAGTCTGTCTTCCTGGTAGGAGGTTAATTAGTCTGTGGTATAAATCTGTGCATGCGTCATGTTGTGAAAGGTGATGTTGCATCGTGGTTCGAGATTCCATGGACCTGTCGGTGTGGTTTTTGGAGACGGGAATCTGTTGGTTTTTTTTTTTCAGAGGGGTGTCCGTGCATCGCGGCCCTTTGCCCTCCTTGCTGAAGTTCTCTGTTTTACTCCAGGGTGACGCTTCCAAGTCCGATTCCGAGGGGGATCTCTTCCCCCGCAGCCTGGAAGGGGAAGGTGTGCTTAAGAAGAACTTGTCAAACCCAGCCCGTGAGTAACAACCCCAGGAGGAGAGACCCTTGCACAGAGACCTCACTTTGCTGTGAAAGCAGCATGTCCTGAACGAAAAAGTCCCCCTGGAGAGGATGATGCAGAGACACATGATGGTGTTTGAGCTGTAACCTCCCCACCAAGCCCGAGTCTGGGATTTTGGGTTAACTTTGTAGGGATGCAGCTGAGGAGCCGTGGAGGAGGGACCTGGGGGTGTTTAGGCTGGAGAAGAGGAGGCTGAGGGGAGACCTCATTGCTCTCTGCAACTCCCTGAGAGGAGGTTGTGGAGAGGAGGGAGCTGGGCTCTTCTGCCAAGGGACAGGGGACAGGATGAGAGGGAATGGCCTCAAGCTCCACCAGGGGAGGGTCAGGCTTGACATAAGGAAAAAATTCTTCCCAGAAAGGGTGATTGGGCAGTGTCAGAGGCTGCCCAGGGAGGGGGTTGAGTCGCCTTCCCTGGCTGGGTTTAAGGGCTGGGTGGACGAGGTGCTGAGGGACATGAGTTAGTGATTGATGGGAGTGGTTGGACTCCATGATCTGGTGGGTCTCTTCCAACCCAGTGATTCTATCATTCTAGGAGGATGGAGGGAGCCTGTGGCCAAGGAGGTTGCCAGGGTTGGAGTTGGTGGGTGTTGGAGGGTTGAGGGGCAGCCCCTGCCAGCCTGCATCTGCTCTCCTCTTCCACTGGTACCTGATCTTGCATCTGCTCTCCTCTCCCATTGGCAGCTGATCCCTTCCATGATTTCCATGCCCCTGCTCCCCTGCTAGGCTGCAGGACAGGCTCTCGGGTCTCCAGAAGGGTTTTTTGGCCCCGGTCCTGATGGTGGGAGCAGAGCCAGCCCCACGCAGCTGCTTTGCCTGCCTGAGAGCGGGTTGTAGAGGTGCCCCTTGAGGCGTGACAACTCAAACCCGCTTGTGCCTTCCAGTGATGGCCCTGAGCGACCACCCAGAGCTGAAGAAGAGCCTGACCCCACCGCTCATCATACACACGGCTGCCACGCCGATGCCCATGCCCAAGAGCGCCGTGTTCGGAGATGCAGCGCAGGGCTTCGAGTCGCGCCGGGCTAGTGGCATCTCCATGGAGCCCGGCGCCTACGAGCTCAAGTCCCCGGTACGCACATCACCTCCTGTAGATGCTCCTCCTGTCTGTTGGGCTCACAGGGCTGTCTGTCCATCCACCCCAGCCGGCACAGCCGCAGCCCGTGGCGGGTGGCGTGGGACTGATGCTCTCCCTGTCCCTTCCCTCCCGCAGCCCAGCGCCCGCAGCTCCCCGCACAGCCCCTGGAGCGCCAGCAGCAGCTGGAACAGCCGCCGCTCCAGCTGGAACAGCATCGGCCGCGCGCCCAGCCTCAAGCGCCGGGGCCAGAGCGGCGAGCGCAGGTCCCTCCTCTCCGGGGAAGGGAAGGAGAGCTCAGAGGAAGGAGACAGCTCGGATGAGGAGCATTCCAGCCGGGCCGGCAGCTTCAACGGCTCTTTGCCTCATCGCATGGAGTCGCTGGAAACAAAAGGCTCCTTCGACCTCCAGGATACCCTGCAGGTGCCGTCCCTGTACCGGACCGGCAGCATGCACAGCAGCCGGACCTCCGCCTCCGAGCACCACGACTGCAACGGGAAGACCTCTCCGGGTCTGCTGCTGCACCAGCTCCACCTGGATGACCCCCCGCCGGACTGCGATGACGGTGACGATGAAGGCAACATGGTAAGGACACACCAAACACTCGTTTGGGCTTTTTTAACTTGTGAAAGTGGAGGAAGAGTGGCCCCTTGCGAGAGTGGAGCCTCATCATCATCATCATCAGACTAGACTGAGGCACCACAGAGCTCACCAGAAGGTCGCTGGGGTCTGGATGCCACCAGAAGTAGGTTTGGCTTCGTGTTATGTGTTTCAGGGAGCTCATGATCAGAAGATCAGACCAAAACTCTTTAGGTTTCCTGGAGTAAAAAGTGAAGGCTAAGCTCTTGGAGATCTCTGCTTCTCTGGGTTTATTTATTTTTTTCTTTATTTTTATAAAAACAAGTAACTCCCCCTGCTCTCCAGCTGTTGTTGAGCTTTCTGCCCTCCCCTCTCCCAGCAGTAGATCATTCCTGGTGACATCGATGGGGCAGGGATTGCCCCCCCCCCATTCCCATTCCCGTGGCGTTGCGAGTCCCTTAGAGGCGACGCTAACTTCAAAATCTTTGTGTTAGTTCAATAGGAAAAGGTGCTGAGCCAGAGAGGTGCATGAGCTGGTGGCAGGATGTTGGGACTGTCTCATCAGGGTGTCCTTGGGACAGTTTGGGGAGGGTTTTAGGATGCTTTCTGCCCTTCCCAGGTCTCTTTGTTTTGCTTTACCTTGTTCTCACGGTTAAAAATGTGGTAGGTGGTCAGATATATCATCCCCAGGGGCGACTCGTTTTCCATCTGCAGAGCAGGAGGGTTTAGGGCACAGCCACGTGATGGTAACCAAGGTGGCTCTGAGCTTTCAGACATGATTTTATGGTGTGTCACCAAGTTTGTTGTATGAAAATGGAATTTGGAGCTTGTGAAGGGATTGGAAAGGCAGCGGCGACCCCAGAGAAGGAACAGGAGGAGAAATCAGAGTGAGCGCTGGTAGAACAGAGTCGCTCAGCTGCGAGTCGCCTTTAGAAAAAGCCGTTATCCCATTACATCTCCAGCACGGATCTTCAGCCTGGGATTTTTACTAATTGTCTTAACCTGGTTCTTAACCTCCATAAAATAAATTGAATTTTTTAAGAAAAGGAGCAGTAATTATTTTGGAGGAAAGCACTATTAAAGCTGATCAAGTGAGCATGCTCTTTATCACCAGCTACCTAGGGATTGGTTTTCATGCTCCAACATCTGCTGCTTTGTTTCCAGCTCAGCTGCTCTGAACATAGAATGGGTTGGGTTGAAGGGACCTCACAGCCCATCCAGTCCCACCCCGGCCACGGGCAGGGACACCTCCCATGGATCAGGGGCTCCAAGCCCCATCCAACCTGGCCTTGAACCCCTCCAGGGACGGGGCACCACGCAGGTTGTTCTATGATTCTGTGAAATCGCTACAAATCACCAAACCAGATGGATCAGAAAAAATCACTTAGATTATTGGAGTGAGCCCCCAGGTTGCGGAGCTTCCCTTTGTGACTCCCTCCTGGCACGCGGGGGGATGCTTTGCCCCCAAATTAGCCTTGACAGTGTCAAGAAAAAAAAGTCTTTTTTTTTTTTTTTTTAAATTGGAAAAATAAAATTCAGAACTCCCCCACCAACCGAAGAAGAAAAGAACTCGGGCTGTTGCTCAGATCAAAGTAATCCTAAATCTGCCCTTCCCAGCGCCGCTTCCCATCGCTCCTGGCTGGGTTTGATTGCCTCTGCGTGGGAATGAAAAGGAGCGCGAAGGCTTCGTTAGGCTCTCCCAGGCTTCCGTTTTATTAGTGCCACTCTGCTGCCTTCAAGGACTTTGTTCTGAATTTACATCCCTCGGAGAGGCCAGAACCCAACCTCTTTTGGTAGGAACGGTTGGACTCGATGATCTGGTGGGTCTCTTCCAACCTGGTTGTTCTATGGTTCTAGGATTCTAGGATTCTTCTCCCAAGAAGTACGGGAGCCGGGGGCAGGATTCACTGCGTGGATGCAGACAGGGAGAAGCTTCCCAGAGCGAGGGATCTGCTGCCCACTTGGGTCCCCGTGGCTGGGACCGAGATGAGGGATCGGAGTTCTGTGACGTTCTTCACCCCTGCAGGATTTTGGATGCTTTGGGGTTGCTTCCTACCTTGGAAAAGGGGAGAACCCCCCATTTTACTGAGTCCTTAGAGCACAATCTGCATCCCCCTGCCAGGGGACAACCCCCTTGGTGAGGTTGCAGCTCCTTTCCTGATGCCTGTTGCACATTTTCCGTGTCTTGTGTGGTCCAACCACTCCCCAAACCCCCCCAGCCTGCCCCCCCCCATGTATTTAACATTAATTAATGAGGTCCTGAGCGCCTCTGTGCAGCTTCCAGCTTGCCTGGAGATCCGCTGCTGCTCGTAGAGTGTTTTTCTGCAGTTCCACCCCCATCCTTTTAATAAATCTTTTATAAATTTAAGCCTTTCCCTGACTCGGAGGAGCGCATCAGTCATCTTTTAAAGCCAACTGCCTTTCATCCTGCCCTCAGAAGTACATTAATATCTGAAAGTTCTTAAAAAAAAAAAAAGAAATGGAGCTATATCCCAGCAGCTCTGCTCGCTGTGGGCTCGGGGACCCTGGTGGGACGGGGGTCCCCATCGCTCTTCTCCCCCCAGCGTTTTTATTCACCCTGTCCAGGTGTGTTTTATGAACAAGTAGATCTGATTTAAACCACGTCATCGATCGGGGGCGTCGAGGATAATGCCGGCTTGAGCAGCAATCAGCCCGATTGTGAGCAGCCCGTGAGCGTCTGGACCTCGCGGAGAAAGAGTTTGATGGGGCTTCGGCTGGAAAGGCTCAGGGTTTATTTCACAAACATCTTCCATTTGGCTCGAATTAACTGAACCGCGCTGGAGTCATTCCTTTGACTTTAGATCCCTGCGGATGTTCTTGGCCCCGCACGGAGAAGCCCGGCTGAGCCAAGCCCCGGTACTCACCCTCACCCCGATCCGATGAATAGAGAAGCAGGATGGAGGGTCACTTTTTGTCTTCGTTATCTGATTTAAGCCCATGAACTGCAGGCTGCGACAATTAGCCAAACCCCAAAATATCTTCGGCATTAAAATTGGACAAAAGGGATATAAAGCAGCATTCTGGGCTGCTGACGCAGTACCATTCACTCCCAATCCCCATGATAAATACCAGAACTGGTTTGAATAAAAGACACTTCTGGAAACCTTCCAGCTCGCAAAACCAACCGGACCGAGTCACAGCTCCACGTCCAGAGGCTGGAGCCACGGTCGCTGCTCTCACCGCCCCTTTGAGCGGACACCTGAGATTTATCCATTTACTCGGCTTTGGTGAATCTCAGGATAATTAAACTAACTAGGCTGCTCGGAGGGATAACACAGCCTCAAGGATTTGTGCTCTGTTAAATACGGTTCAGAGAGAAGGGAGTTGTTCCAACCCCTTGTCTGGGGTTGGAGAAAGGATGTTCTCTCTGCAACTCCCTGAGAGGAGGTTGTGGAGAGGAGGGAGCTGGNGATGATCCAGTGGGTCTCTTCCAACCTGGTGATTCTATGATTCTATGAGAGCAGCCAAAATCTCGTGGTGCGCCCTGGTGTGGGCTGTGCTGGTGTAGAACTGAGGGAAGGGTGGACGGCTGAAGGAGAGAGTTTTTTGTTTTCTTTTTTTTAGTATTCAGACTTTTAATGTTCCTTCTGCAAGGTGGTTTGCCTTTGCTGAAGGGTTGGGGTTGCCGCTGAGTGCTTTCATTAAAATGGACACCACACCAGCTATTAGCCATCGCTAATGAGGCCCCTGGCTGAGTGCACAGAGGAGCAGAAAGCACTTCTGCTCTTCCACTCAATTACCCTAACAAATCCCATTTTTATAGCCCAGAGTTACCTCCATTTGCCAACAGTTTGGCTCCAAGTGAGTTCCCCCCTCCCTGTTTCCAGGATTAAATAAATAAAGATGCCTCAGCCCTGGGGTCTGGGTGCTCGTGGGTGCAAGTGGTGATTCCCGTGCCTTGCTTTGCACCCCTCCTCGTGCTTAAAGCTCTGAGCATCTGCCAGAAGGAAGCTTCCAAGAGCCCGGCAGCCAAGTTTCCACATCCAAACCCAGGTGGTAGCAGAGAAATAAGGGTAATGAATGAGCAAGGAGTCATTTTTATTTCTCTGTCAACACAAAGCACCGCGATGAAGTGAGATACACCGGTCTGTGGATTTATCTTGTGGTGCTTTGATGTGGGAGGGTGGTGATAACCATGGTGTGGGGGGAGAGATGTTTGTCTGGCTTCTGCTGGTTGTCTCTACTCCAGGAGCTAGTGCTGCGATGCCAATTGGATTAAAGGTCCTCACTTTCCCTTAGAATCATAAAATAGAATCACGAGGTTGTGAAAGGCCTTTGGGATCAAGTCCAACTGCACCTGCCCACTACTAAATCGTATCCCTAAGCAAAGGTCTCTCTTTGCAAAAGATCCAAGGATGAGAAGGCAACACGATCTGTTCTATTCTATGATTCTATAGCGACAGGGGACAGGACGAGAGGGAATGGCCTCAAGCTCGACCGGAGGAGGACATAAGGAAACATAAGGAAAAACATAAGGAAAAAATTCTTCACCAAAAGGGTGACTGGGAACTGGAGCAGGCTGAACAGGGAGGGGGTTGACTTGCCTTCCCTGGAGGGGTTTAAGGGCCGGGTGGACGAGGTGCTGAGGGACATGGGTTAGTGATTGATGGGAATGGTTGGACTCCATGATCCCGTGGGTCTCTTCCAACCTGGTTGTTCTATGATTCTATGATTCTATTCCAGAGGCTGTTGCAGCTGGGCTGAGGCTTCCCCTCAGCGTTCGATTTTTCCTGTCTTTAGTTGACCTGTTGGCCAAGGCTTTTGCAATCTGCCCTCCTGGCCTCAAACAACCTTGCCAGGTGATCTGAAACCTAAAGATGTGTGGCCGAGGACGCGCTGTGGTTTCAAGTGGGAATTAATTTGCGGGAGTCGGATGGCGCCGTGTTCGTGCAGAAGGTCAGGCTGGCCGCAGTGTTCCCGTCTGGCTTTATAATCTCCCATCTCATCTGTTCATGCTGAATGAGAGGCAGATGCTCAGCATTTGCGTTTCCAGACCAAAACTCAGCTCCTCAAATGATTTCTTCAGCTTTTCCAGTGGTCCACGGACACGGGGCTTGGCTCGGCTATTATCACTTTCTAATATTAGCTAATATTAGCTATTATCACTTTCCTACATTCATATTCTGAATGCAGATTTTGGTTTTCTCCTAAAAGCCCCCAATATATTTGATAGGAATGGTTGGACTCGATGATCCAGTGGGTCTCTTCTAACCTGGTGATTCTATGATCCAGCAAGCAGCAGGGATCCCTCCCTCTCCTCTCTCTCTAACCTCTGACANGTCACCTTCCCTGGAGGGGTTTAAGGGACAGGTGGACAAGGTGCTGAGTTATAGGAATGGTTGGACTTGATGATCTGGTGGGTCTTTTCCAACCAAGTAATTCTATGATTCTAAGATTCTATGATCAGTTCTGTGGGAACAGGATTTTACTTACCATGATTGTCCTCTTGGCTAGCTCTGTGCCAGCTCCAGTTCTTGTGCAGAGGACAGCGTGAGAGCAAACCCTGGCAGCTCAGAGGACCAGCACAGCCCTCGCCAAGCTGACCAATCTCTTTCCCCTGCTCAGCAGGGTCATTTTGGGGAAGATCATTTCATTCCAGGTTTACTGAGTGCTTGGAAATACGTGTTCAGTGACAAACTGCCCCGAGTCCTTCACTTGGAAGCGTTGGCGGGTTTATTCCTTTAACAGTTCTCTCTGCGTTTTCCTCCCGGTTCGTTTCTGCCATACGTTTCCCTCCTAGAGCAAAAGGGACCGCGTGAAGGCCTGGGTACGGGCACGCCTCCCTGCCTGCTGCAGAGAGAGGGACTCCTGGTCCATATACGTCTTCGCTCCTCACTCAAGGTAAGGCAGCGGCGCTCGAATCGTGCTGGCTGTGGGGGCCCTCTGTGTGGTCACTCGCTCTGCCCACGTGGCCCTGATGGGTCCCTGTCTTAGAATCATGGAATGGTTTAGGTGGGAAGGGACCTCAAAGCCATCCCGTCCCACCCCAGGGACGCCTCACGTGGATCAGGGGCTCCAAGCCCCATCCAACCTGGCCTTGAACCCCTCCAGGGATGGGGCAGCCTGGGCCAGGGCCTCCCCACCCTCACAGCAAAACATTTCTTCCCCAAGATCTCACCCTCTTTCAGCTGAAAACGGTTCCTCCTCATCCTCTCCCTGCCCTCCTGAACCCCTCCAGGGATGGGGCAGCCTGGGCCAGGGCCTCCCCACCCTCACAGCAAAACATTTCTCCCCAAGATCTCACCCTCTTTCAGCTGAAAACGGTTCCTCCTCATCCTCTCCCTGCCCTCCCTCATCCAGAGCCCCTCCCCAGCTTTCCTGGAGCCCCTTTCAGTGCTGGAAGCTGCTCTAAGGTCTCCCCAGAGCCTTCTCTTTCCTGCTCTGTACATCAGGGTCACGTAGTAAATAGCCATTGGCAGCAGAGAGGTGCCCCGGGGAGGGCCCGGCCCTGGCATAGGAGCTTCTCACACACTGCAGCCCAGAGCGTGGCTGCAGCTCTATCACGTTCATCGTTTGCGTTGTAGGTGATGCCAGCGCTCTGCAGGTTTTCCCTTTGACTCCCATGGGGGGTGCAGGGTGCTGCCTTGAGCAGATCAACCTGAATTTGCCCCCAGCACACACTTAGAACACAACAAAGGGCACTCCTTGACCTCCCAGACCTGCCAGGACTTCTCTGGCCTCCCCTTTCCTTCTGTCCCTGTCCCAGCAGTCCCCAGAAAACAGCTTCTCCTCACGCAGGCCCCCAGCTCTGCCCTTCCCAGAGTCCAGCTGGCTCTGGGCTCTCCTGCATGTTGCTCTGGACGAGCCCCCATGCTCAGCGAGGGTTCCCCGTGCTCGAGCTGGGGGGCCCCGGGCAGCACTTTGAGTTCATTCACACAAAGATTAGAGAGATTTTCAGAAACAGACTTTGGGAAATGTAATACGGGATTATAAATCCCGGGTCAGTGTACAGCCATCTGTCACAATAAATGGCTTCTGTCCCCTTGTTCTGTGTCCGCTCAACCCTTCCAGACTTGCTGGGAGGATTTTATTGCTTTATTTAAGCTAAACCTGAGCGCTACAGACCAGGTAAGGGGTTGGATCCAAACTCGTGTGCGTGTCTGAGTTGTGGAAGCAGCTGCCCGGTTCCAAGTGACCCAAAGCCCCCAATGAACGTTGCCAGGGCTTGAAATTCTGTAGCCCAGAGCCCAGCTCTGGAGCTCAGATCCTGGTCTAGTCCTGCCCCGATCTACCAGCAGCAGGAGGCTCTGCCAGGGAGGGGATTTGGAGCCTGTAGCTCATCTGCTTTCCCCTTCCACGCATTGAACTGCTGCGTTTCTCCCCATCCACTTGAGCGCATCCTCTTTTTCTCTTTTTTTTTTTTTTGTCTTCTTTCTTGGCAGATTCCGTCTGATGTGCAATAAAATCATCACACACAAGATGTTTGATCATATCGTCTTGGTGATCATTTTCCTGAACTGCATCACCATTGCCATGGAGCGTCCCAAGATCGAGCCTCACAGCGCTGTGAGTTTCTCAGGTTAACCTTTTCCTGCACTCCTTGCTGGGCCAACGCTCGTGGTTTGGACCCCGTTGCTCTGCCCTTTCTTTCTTTTTTTTTTGAACGGGAAACCACCAACAGCCCTTGCGTATCCTTTGAATTACACGAAACGACTCTCCTGCTCCCTTTTAAAGTGCAAGAGCCGAGCTCGAGGCCTGCGCTATAGTCAATATCCCATTTCTGCGAGTACGATCGAGGTTTTAACACCTGACATAAGCCTGACATCTGTCTCGCTTTCCTTCTCGGATGAACCTTCAAACACTTTTCCCGTCTTCCACACAATGTTCGCTCCTTCCATCTGTTCTCCGCGTGGTGCGAAGGGAATGGGGGAAGCTGTTCATTTCATACTCTTCTCTCCCCTTTGTGTATCAGCTTTGTTGTGACACGACCGACTCGGTGCGCGCACGGCGCCGCTGCTTTCCCCCAACCGCTTTGTTTTAATAGGATTTCTCAAACCAGACCCTCCCAACGCCAACATCCATCAATGGGGATGGGGCAGGAGGTTCCTCTTGCTCTTTCCCTTTAGCTCAGGTTGGGGCTGAGAGGTACGCGGGGCTCTCGCTGATGTGTCGCCAAGGACTGCTCATATCACAATCATATAGAAACCTGTTTTGTTGATGTAGGCGTGTCAGGCTGTTCTTTTTTTGTGGATCTTCAATATAAGACCTTAAAACTGGAGTCTTGGCTGCTCCGTGCCTATTTTAAGCTTTCCCTAGTAGTCCTGCTTACTGGAATAGTTTGCCCAGTGGGCCCTTCACTAAATCCATTTGTTTTCTTTTGGTTATTGCACAGTTGGAGCCCAGAACTGTGGTCAGTTGTGGGCCCCTTACCACAAGAAGGATGTTGAGGCTCTGGAGTGAGTGCAGAGAAGAGCAATGAAGCTGGGGAAGGGGCTGGAGAA
>WAAB01023401.1:660-97336 GCA_013389865.1 Piaya cayana | reverse complement strand
CAACCCTAACTATTCTATTATTTGCTCTTTTATTCACTAATGCTCTATTAAAGTCACCTCATAAAAGCTGCCAAAACTACTTTAGCTGCTTACTGCAGAGTTGAACTTCAGGTTATTTTATGGTATTTCAAAATGCCAAGCTGTGTGTTTAAAAATAACACTACACTTCTGAACATCTGGCTGCTTTAAGAACTCAGCATTGGTCCTAAAAGGAAGGAAAAAAAAAGGAAACAAAAAAAAGACTTTACCCCATCTACAGATGATCATTGCTATCACACTGCTTTATTCTGCGCTATTACTGTGTGAAATGATCTGGTACTACAGGTACTGTGCTGATTCAACTGCACACACATTTAGGATGTGACCCTGCAAACACTATTGTTATAGGAGTCAGACTGGTTGGTATCAGCTGCACTAGTGATGTGAAAGTTGCTCATGCTTGTAGCTGTTCGCACACGGTAGCACTCGCTGTCCAAGAGCCTAAAAGACTCCTGGCAAAATCTTAGTGGGCTATCATATGATTTCAGCATAGAACCCCTTAAACTTATAAAATACTACAAATCTGTATCTGCATTTGTAGTGTGTGTGCACATGTGTGTGTGTATTAATCTATACATATGTATATACATATATATACATATGAAGTGTTTCTCTGAGATCCACCAAACTAAGAACACTAGCTAGAGGTCTGCATTTTTAAGTTGGTGCTTCCTGGTAACATTAAGGGATTTGGGATTTGTTGAGTCTTCAGTGAAAGGATTTCTAAGTGCATTTTTACCATGACTACTCATTCATAACGATCAGTTTTACAGTGCAGAAGCGGTCCACTAATTCTACCCAAAGCATCCAGGATGGAGACTGTACACATATAAGTTCATGTATCATGCAGCAAGTTTGTGAGTCATACCACAAAATTCTGGGCATGAGAAAAGCAAAACACAGGGTAATCCAGGCTCATAAAGCAAGATGCAGAAGGGTTAGTGTACAGAACACATATTTCCCAACACCTAACTCTGATATTAGCTTCAAAATTATGTCTCTGTTGGTGGAATTTAAAAGAACACAGGGAATTTATTTTTAAACTCTATCTTCACTTCCTGAAATGTGCCCTTTCAACTTCTGAATAGGCTGCAAAACCATGCAAATGTAAAAGATACAAATTTTTTCTATTCAAACTTTATTAGCAGTGTCTCTTTCCTCCACTACCCTGTGACATACAAAAAATAATTTAGTGCTTCAAATGTATCCTGTCCCTTTGCCTAACAAATAACACTGTACCATCAAATCCAGGTTATAAACAGTTTTCCCCTGCCCTCTCCTCTTTTGAATGAGATGTATTAAATTTCTGGAAGGAATACACCATTTATTTAATTAAATGTTCATGATCCAAAAGGAAAAGGAGCTTCTTAAAAAAAAAAATAGAACATTTTCCATGATGGAAAGCTGATCTTTGAGCAGCAGCATTTAAATGACCTTTATGGTTTCCTAAATAAATTACCATAGAAACCTCTGACATTTGCAAACTAAATAGCACAAGCACAGTTTCATCAATAATAAGCCCTGTTATTATATACATTATTGCAGTAGACAAATCCAATTGACGCATGCTGCAGCAAATCACTGTCAGTTTACTGTCAAAATAACAAGGGCTAAATGAATTTACAGGAACAATGGCAGTGATCCAGCAGTGTCCTTCACAGCTATAGCACTGCTATAAAAGAAATCTTCCAAAGATATTTCCCCTTCCTCCCCACTTGATGTTTGAGAAATAATACTTCTGCCTTGTACAAATTAGAGGTCTAGATTTTTTTCCTGTTGTAATCAACTGAAAACAGCCTTGAAAAGAAATGTCAAATAAATCATCTCTCAAGTCTTACATTCTGATCTGCTACTATGGGGGAAAAGAAATTATTGTCTCCAAATAGAGGCAACTGAATGGGAAGATATGTAACAAGATCAAATTTGCTTTTGCTGCTTCAGCATGCTAGAGGCTGACCTGCATCAACATTTGTGTCTATTATTTGCATGTGCAGGAAGCTAATTTCTGCATCAATACTACATGCAACTGGAAAACAAAGCTAGTATAGACTGTAAGTTTTCCTGCGCACACCAACAAAAATTGGCATTTAGTGTGAATGAGTAGTATATAGACATATTAAAAATAGGAAAACAGCAATGACCATAAATCATAGTAAGTATTTGACTGCTTTAAAACAAACAGGGCAGAGCTGCTAATGGATGTATCCTCTGGTAAGATTGGCTGTCATTGCACCTCACCAAGGAGATGAGTTTTTGTGGGTGACTCCAAGGAAGGAGGTAACTGGACCTGGCTCATAGATGCTGAGGTGGCCTTCTAACCAAACTCAGTACCTATTGCTGTAGGATCAAGACCTCCAGTGGGAGATTTTAATGTTTTACAAAGCTGTGCTAAAAAAATGTGGCTAATAAGTGGGCACATGTCTCAGATCTGTAAATGGATGTCAAATTTTATACCAAAATGCCAAGGGGAGGCAATGGTTACACATGCAGACCTGCCACAGGCCTGGTAGCATGATGACCTAAAGGAAATCTCACAGTCTAGCAGACTAGAAGGCTTTCTAAAATAACAGGTATACTTGTAATTCATAAAGGGTATCTGCCTTTTCCTTGACAGGACAATACAACTGAGCAGCACAACCTTTGTTGACATCTATTTAATTCAGAGAGTGACACAAAGCATTAAAAAACATATTTTATTCAATAATATGTTCATTCTTTGCCTTTGCGAAAATGATCTCATTTATCCAGACCACTGCCAGTCCCATAAGGGCTCCAGAGCCTCATTTCCACTTTAGCTGCATCCTAAACACAATACCATTTTAAAAAACTTCTCCAGTCCTTTTCTCTGTCCTGTCTAATCAGCTCAATCACTGGTAATCTAAAGGACCATCTCATCTGCCCATGTCGTTTCAGACCAAGACAGCGTATCTTGCTTGTTTTCTTTCAATAAGAGAAAGCTGAGTCACATGAATGAGATGGTGGTAGACTGAACCTAAACAGGAAAGTGGAAAAGAAGCAGTGTCTCTAGAATCGTGACTCTGCACACTACATAGGCTTCGAACACGTTACAGAGATCAGAAAAGGCAATGTATAACGAGAAAAGACGCAGTCATCAGGAAGGTGCTATGAAGTTCAAATACTTCAAGCATTTTATTATACTCTGTCCTGGTTTCAGCTGGGATAGAGTTAATTTTCTCCCTAGCAGCTAGTATAGTGCCATGTTTTGGATTTAGTAGGAGAATAATGTTGCTAACATACTGATATTTTTAGTTGTTGCTAAGGAGTCTGATAGTAAGTCAAGGACTTGTCAGCTTCTCATGCTCTGGTGGTGAGTAGGTGCACAAAAAGCTGGGAGGGAACATAGCCAGGACAGCTGACCCCAGCTGACCAAAGGGATATCCCATACTTTATGAAAACATGCTTAGTATGTAATGGGGGGAAGTAAGGAGTGGAGGGGTTGCATGGAGAAGTAAGTTGAGGGGGAATTGTTGCTTGGGGTGGACTGAGCTTTGGTAGTGATTGGTACCAAATGTATGGTGAGCAATTGTACTGTGCATCACTTGTCTTGTATAATCTATTTGCTGTTGTATTAAACTGTCTCTATCTTAAGCCAAGAGTTTTACTTATTTTTCCATTCTCCTCCCCGTCCCACTGATGGGGGAGAGGTGAGTGACAGGCTGGATAGCACAGTTGCCAGCTGGGGTTAAACCATGAGACACTCTTTCCCTAATTTAGTGCCTCCAGTAATGGTTTTAAAGGGATTAATGTTGTGACATGGTTCTATTTAGTTTCCTTCCTCATTTGTTGGCAATAAGCTTGAACAGAAATCACAGTTGCTATTGACTAGAAAGATTCTATTTATTTATTTATTTTTAGTGTTTAGTGGAGCCACACTACTCTAAAAAAATGAATATTTGATTAAGATGAGCCGATAATTTGTCCTAAAACCAGCTACTTTAGAGATCACCTTAAATTTTTGAATAAAAGGCTCTTGTAGTATAAATTCCTTTCCAAACAATATGTATTCAGGTATTTCGCTGCTTGCTCAAGTCACACTGAAAGATGAAAGAAAACTACATTAAAATACAGCAAGTAGGATTATTATCTTAATATCTGTAGTATTCTTTACACTGTAGAGAGCCCCTGATGTAATGTGATGTTTCATACTTTATAAAAATTCTTTACATACATACAAAAAGCACATAACAGTGACTGAAAGAAATTGACAACTGAAAACAGCACATTGATAAGACCGGCCTTAGTAACAAAGAAAGTATCTACTTACGCTGTCCCCATTGGCCACTGCTGGGATTCAGATAGTTGGGGTAAAGGCCCTCTGGCTTATCCAGTCGATTTAGAACTTTTCGAATATTCATTACCTATTGGAAGGGTACAAAGCACTGAGCACTGATCCATTTTTCCCCAAAAAATAAATCAGTGTTGGTACAAAAGTCTTAAAGTGCAAATATCCCTAAAAATAAAAAAATAGTCTTATTCAACACACACATGTGAATACCTCTGTGCAATCAAAGTATTATTAAAAAGGGTCCTCTAAGTTGATATCATGTAAATTAGCTTCTCAAAAAACTCTGGAGCTTCAGTATCAAGCGCCAGTAATGAAACAAAACAAAAAAAGCAAGCTTGAAGTTCAGGACTTGCCAAACAGAGTATCTCACCCCTCCAGATGATACCAAATTACATAAAGGATAGTTACCTTAACTAAGCTCAGCTACTTCAGCATTATATTCCTCATATATCCAAATTAGAAATTATATTCACTATTAAGGCTATCACCTAGTTCAAACGCAGAAAGAAGTGACTTGCAAAGCAGTTGTGCCTGGAAAGGAGAGCACTGCTGGAACTGAGCTTCATATAACCAACTTGCCCAACAGGAACCCATACAGCTTTGAGATCCGCACCAACACTGTTAAGGAGCTTGCTACAAATGAGAGGCCTGGGAAAACAGTTACAGTCCAGACCTTCTGCAGCTGGAGTCATCCAGCAGCACCACTCACTGCAGAGCATATGAAATAATTAATACTGATTCTTAATATTCACAGAAAAAGCAAATGTAGCAGCTTGGGAGAATGGAGATCTTGAACACCACAGACCAGAAACTGCAACAAAAAGGTACTGACAGCTTCACTATAACACCCTGAATACCTAGAGATCAAGTGAACTAGCTGCTAAGAAAGGTAAATTAGCTTACACCAAGCTGCTGAAGGATTTTTGTTGCGCTACACTGCCTTCTGCATCTTGACACTATTTTGCAAACAGACATTGCCTAAATACAGACTGTAATGAGTTCTGAACCTCATTTAATGAATTATTCTATGAATACTTCCATGCAAAGCTTATTGCAGTGTTTCTTCGTCCTTATCATGTGTACCAGTCTTGGAACGGCTTGCCTTTGAGGGCTATGGAACCACAAATCTTTACAGAGTTTTAAGAGCAGTTTACATAAACAGTTTCCAGCATCTTGCAGCTATCTCTCGATGCCACTTTAGAAGAGAAACATAACCTAGGATTTTTAACATATACACTTTCATCGCACTTTAATTGTCTCTTAGTAGAACAGATGTTATATATTAAATTACCAAAAATGTCAAAATATAATTAAGTTACCTAACAAGTTTGTTTCTGGCTGTTCCTGGTGGCTGCTCTCCCCAACTCTATCCCTCCCCCAGGTCAGATTTGTTTAGAGAAACTCTGTCTTTAAATTCATCACTAAATTTATTCAAATTGGTAGGGGGTTAGTTTCACAGAATTTATTCCAGTGCTGACAACAGTATCACAGCAAAGTCGTTCAGTCCTTCAGAAGTTTGATACAACTATTGTTCATTTTGGATTTCACCACTGATTTTAAATCTGCTGCTAAACATTTTAAGTCTCACTGTTAGCGAAATCATTAGATAGATAGATAATACCAGGTTTAGCTAACATGGGAGAGTTACAGTAAGAACACAAAACCAAAACAAGTAGAAATTTTAATTAGGGAAAAAAAAGATAAATCATACAATGTATTATAAAGAACAGCACTTGCTGACTATTTATGCAAAAAGCAGAGTGAAGCAAAGGGCCTAGATGGGGAAAGAGAAGAATAACTGCTTTCCATGGCTCACATAAATAAAAAGTACCCAGAAGAAAATTCTATCAAAATTTGGAAGAATTAGTAAGCACAAACAACTGTTTTGACAAAGAATGTTTAGGGGGGACTTTCATCCCCTGAAAAAGTTCAAAGCACCTCTTAAACATCAGTGCAATGGGAGGGCTTTCTGACCTGACTCATAGGAGTGATGATATACAGTATTTTGAAGACTACACTTGCTGAAATCACACAAGTTAGTCATGGTGCTTTGCTTTCTGTAGGCATCACGTATTCTCTCTAATATAATGTCAATGTTTGTTTTCACCACATTCAAGTGAAGTACTGAAGCAAGCTCTAGAGTCCGATCATTTCATGTTATTCTAATTTAGATCACATCAGAAATAGTGTGTTTTATACAGTCAGGTTAAGTGCTATATACAAGATGATGAATCACAATGATTTTGGAAAAAAGAATTGACTTCATAATATAAGAACACGCCAAGGTGATTAGGGAAACCTATAGAAAACATCTATCTCTTGTGACAAATGCTTACAAGTAAGGAAAAATCCAGATCTCTCTCCAGAGATAATAGTCTCCCAACATGTTACTTATCTTTTACAACATGATTTTGACTAAACAGTCTAACCTTTTCAGCAAAGACAGGGTTTCCAGACAGATAGCTCAAGTGTACGAACTCCAGATGCAAAGTCCCAAATTCCGCCAAAATGCTGCTGCCGCCAGAGGCCCATGGCCAATTTCGACCAATTCCACTACGTTGAGGGAAAGAGAAATACAGAAGAATAACCATGAGCATCTACAAGGGAATGCTAATAAAACATAACAGGTAGTAGATATACTATTATCAAGAGAAGATCATTAATTTCAAATGTACTTAACAGCTGTGTAAGAAATGATGCTTCGTCAGCCTTCAATGATTTTACTGTGGGACCTTGAATTATTTCATCCAGTTCTGCTCAGGCTTGTAGAATCGCTTCTTGCAACAAGCTACTTTTTTAGCTCATGAATAGCTAAATACCCATACCACTCTACATGTGTTTCACTGTAAGACATCATGTCTAAAGACATTACAAAAACACTGAGTATGAGAAAAGATTCGTATACTTCACCTGTTTCCCCTGTACCCAACACAACACTCTAATTTTAACCCTTCTACAGTTAAACTGTTTTAAAAATACTGGAATATACAGGATAGACTTTAAGTTAAAAGTCCTAAATGCAGTATGTCCTTCTTAATACCAGGGAATTTAATAGAGTAATTTAATAGAGTAAGATATGTAGATATTGTCTGTCCAGGCCCTCTAACCAGGATGAGTAACTTCAGTTTTAATTATGACCTAAGCATACTTCACAGCAAAATTAATCCTGGGGTTTGTGCCTAGAGCAGAAAAAAGCACACTTGTTTCTAATCTCCATCCAAAACTAATGCAGGATGAAAAGTCTCCTAAAGTTTCATTAGAAAAAGTTACAGAATTTTCCCTTGAAATCTCCAGCAGCAATATTCAGAAACCCCCTTGAAAATAAAGAAAGGCTTTATAGAACTTTCTAGAACTTCTAAGTGAATAATGACATGTTAAACCAGCATATTATTAGCATGAATGTCAAGTACAAACCCACTTCTTATGTACTGGAATGTCTCCCTTATTATTTTTAAGTTAAACCAGCTTTACACACACCCATACACACATAAGTAAAAAATTAATTTCACCTTTACACATCAGAAGCCATGGCAGTCATCAGTTAGCATCTGCACAATCATGAAAATCAGGTATTCTTCCTGAGTAAGAACGTGACTCACATTGAAAAAAAAAACCCCAAAACAAAGCAAACCACCAAAAAACTCCATCTTTAGTTCACCATGATGGAAGTCCTCAGTTGTACTAGAATTTCTTCTTCAAAAGGTCAAGTGTGTGTAACTGAAGCTTAACCAATATACTAAAATTAAGATGCCATTAAATTAATTTCCCCACTAGCTACATGAACATATTATTTTGAGATTTCCACCACACACACAAAATAAAAACAAGTCATTAAACTTCAAAAGCAGAGTAAAAGCTTCAAATAAAGAGCACATTTGTTTTCTAATTAAATGTCACAGCTTTAAACCGCGCAACAACACCTTTGTCTGCCTAGCCCTGAGCTGAAGACACTGCTGGAACTCACTCAAATGCCACCAAAAATGCACCCAGAATATTACATACTGATAGGTGGACTGAGGTGGATTGTTCCATTTCTGAAGTATCATTGCACCTGTCAAATACTCCCCACTGGTTTGCTGTAGATTTTCTTTCCCCTTGATCATAAAGCATTGAGGTGACAAAGCTCAACTGAGTGCTGAGTGGAGGGAGAAGTTAATGGAGAAAAAGGAAAGAGATCACATGAGCTGGCTGACCATAAAGGTACAAGAGGCTGTGACACATGCAAATCCTCTGATACAAGTGATTGCTCAAAACTCCAAAGGAGAAAAATGTTTCTTATCTTCATAGCTGCAGCCAAAATCAATGACACAATAAAACCAGGGTATCGCAAAGATGCATGCAATCCAACTTTGATATGATATTTGTAAAACAGAAGCAGAACACAAGTTCTATGGGATCTGATTTTTTCATTTTAAGAGCACTCCTACAATGACTAGAGTGATTTTTACTTTTGATGAAAACAAAATTGAAGAGAAAAATCCACCTGGCTTACAAGTTGTCTGTACTTCAATATATTGTGGGTCAGAATTTTTTCCAAATGGTGAGATAAAAGCGTCAGATATTACAGAAAATAAGATCAGGGCGAGTACTGTAGGAAAGCTGTCTGAAAACCTCTTATTTACAGACTGAAGAGCTTACACCTACAGATTAGTTATTTGCCCAAGAACAGGCACCATCTCTAGGACACACTGGCCTAAGTCCTGCCTAACTGCTGAATTCTAGATGACAATATTTTAGCTTGTTTCCAAATTACCCAAATTAAAAGAGATGACATAAGACACTACCAGTAAATAAAGCTCACCAGAAAAAAAGTGAAATACTTCCAGATTTTGAAAAGTTACCATGTTATGGTGTAACTGGCAAAAGTTCACATTTTCTTCTATTAAATTTCTCAATAAATCTCCAAGTGGAAACACTGAGCTGTTGCTGCAGCAAGGCATCCAACCAAACTTGGCAGAAAATGTAGTGAAGTCCATACTTACACTCCACCACAATGTCTGTTCCTATCAACACAACCTGTCAGAACATTTTAATGTACTGCATTTTCTTAACCAGAAAAACTTCCAAGCACAACTATCGACAGGCTTTCTGCATGCAGCAATGTGTTTTACCATATGTGGAAGATCCTGCTTCCTTAAAAGGATTTGAAAACAGTAAACTTGCATTCTTTACCCTTAATGCAAGAAAAGTAGAAAGAAACCTCTATACTGCATCTCTATACTATGTAATGTAGCTTTTATCGTTTACAGTTGGGACAGCTGGTTACAGAAAAAAAAGAAAGGCATCAACATATTTCTGGCAAATCTGCAAAATAATGAGGATATCTGTTGGTTTAGACTCAGACAGCTGCTGTAAGTCAAAACTGAGATGCTTGTTTTAAGTGGTAGAATTCAAGAATTGCAATTCAGTGCCATAACTAACTTTCATGCAACCTCCAGCTGTGGATGTCTGATACTGTCTCATATCTCCATCTTTGGGGGAAATGAAACACTAAATTTTCCACATTCCCTCATCCTAAGTGAAGCAGTCACAGTATTGCTTCTGATTCTATTTAAGTCTATCCTTATCTTAAGGCAACAGCCCAGTGTAAATGGTGATGCACACGGTCAGTTCCTGAAGAGAAATTACTGGAGCATGGGGGATACTCAATATATACTCTGTATACATAACGAGAGAGATTTCACATGCTCTGATCCTTTTTGACTAGAGAAAGTAGACCTTGGCTTTTGTTTAACAGCCTTTTTCCACTCCCCAAAATATTTTCCTAAATATTGTATACTTTTAAACAGAACAGTTGTTAAGCAAGAGAGAACCTAAACAAGTGAAGGGATAGGGTGAACTCAAAGAAGACTTCTGTAAAATCAATTATAAACAATAAGTACATTTATTAAATGACACAGTAACCCAGTAAATCTTAATAACCAAGCATAGTAAAACACTGGTTTCTGTCCATGCATAAGAACACATCTAGATATTTTTCAAGCTTTTCACCAATATTATTATTGGAGAGGCCACAAAATTCTCCAAAGTTAAGAAAGTCAATGCTAGGTATCCGTTTACTCTTCAGCCACAAATCAATGCTAAGTATTTATTTACTCTTCGGTTATGAAGTGACAGGCTGCTTTCCTGAAGTCTTGAGTTGGAAGCCTGGGGCTTGGGTGAAAGGTTTTATTTCTACTCCAAGTTTTAGCAAAACCATGTATAACATTGCAAGTTCCTACAGTTTTTCTTCCAAGGGCACCTGTTACCCAGGTCAAGAAACTACAGCAGCAATCTATCATCTGAATGATAACAGTATTTGGGGGATTTTCAAAAGGTGTCTTAAGGTTCTGTTTGTGAGCTGCACAGACTTATGTGGACGTCATTCATCTCAATCAAATCAAAATTTGTAAAGCACTGAAAACTTTTTTCATTTTATTTCCACCCAGTTACTCTTCCAAAATGGTTTAATATCCTAAATGCCTTGTAAGCTGACAAATGCACTCTTCAGAAAGAGATAAATACATAGCACCACTGGCAGAGGACAGCCAAGGAGGCCCAGGTAAGATGCTCACCCTCTCCATTAGCTACATTCCTTTATCTTGCTTTCCTTATATGATTTACTTTGCCACTGTGTTTTTTAATTTTCCTATGTTGCTACTCAATACAACTTGTACTACGTGTCAGTTACCTACTGACATCAGAATCAGAAACAAAACTCCTTCTATATGCTTCAGGAAGGAGAAGCCACACTACTTATTGAAGTTCCAGACCAATTCTGAAATTATTTCAGTTTACAGGGCAGTATTTTAACATATCTCTAATCACTCCTGTCTAAAATCATACTGCTTAAACTGCTTAAAACCTATTAAAAAATCCGTAAAATAATAACAAAACTTTAGAAGTTGTTTCCATATTTTTATAACTAATGTTACAACTAGTATTATTTAAATAAGTGAAATTTGAGTGAGGATCTGAATAAGAAAAGCATATATAGAATCAGAATAGTTTTGGTTGAAAATAAACTTTCAGATCAAGTCCAATCATCGATCCAGCCCTGCTAAGCCTGCCACTAGACCATGTCCGCAAGTATGACATCTACTTTTCTTTTAAATACCTCCAGGAATGGTGACTCAACCAGCCTGTGCCACTACTTGATAACCCTTTCAATAAAGAAATTTCTGCTAATATCCAACCTAAATCTCCCCTGGTGCAGCTTGAGGCCATTTCCCCTTGTCTTGTCACTAGCTACAAGGGAGAAGAGATCAATCTTCACCTCACTACAACCCATTTTTAGGTATTTGTGGAGAGCGATAATGTCTCCCTTCAGTCTCCTTTTCTCCAGACTAAATGACCTCAGCTCTCTCAGCTGCTCCTCAAAAAGCTTGTGCTCTAAACCCTTCACCAGCTTTGTTGCCCTTCTCTGGATGTGCTCCACATCTCAATGTCCTTGTTCTGAGTGGCCCAAAACTGAATACAGTATTTGAGGTGGAGACTCATCAGTGCCAAATACAGGGATAGATCACTTCCCTAATCCTGCTGGCCATGCTATTCCTGATGCAGGTCAGGATGATGTTTGGCTATCTTGGCCACCTGGACACACTGTTATCCAGCCACTCCTCTCCAAGCCTCTAACACTGCTTGGGGTTGTTATGACCCAAGTNGTCACTAGCTACAAGGGAGAAGAGATCAATCTTCACCTCACTACAACCCATTTTTAGGTATTTGTGGAGAGCGATAATGTCTCCCTTCAGTCTCCTTTTCTCCAGACTAAATGACCCCAGCTCTCTCAGCTGCTCCTCAAAAAGCTTGTGCTCTAAACCCTTCACCAGCTTTGTTGCCCTTCTCTGGATGTGCTCCACATCTCAATGTCCTTGTTCTGAGTGGCCCAAAACTGAATACAGTATTTGAGGTGGAGACTCATCAGTGCCAAATACAGGGATAGATTACTTCCCTAATCCTGCTGGCCATGCTATTCCTGATGCAGGTCAGGATGATGTTTGGCTATCTTGGCCACCTGGACACACTGTTATCCAGCCACTCCTCTCCAAGCCTCTAACACTGCTTGGGGTTGTTATGACCCAAGTGGAGGACTCAGCATTTGGCCTCATTGAACTTCATGCCATTGGTCTCAGCCTACCAGTTCAGCTTGTCCAGATCCCTCTGCAGAGCCTGCCTATCCTCAGGCAGATCAATGTGCCCACCCAACTTACTATCATCTGCAAAATTACTAAGGGTGCACTCGATTCCCTCATCCATGTCATTGATAAAGATATTAAACAGAACTGGCCCCATCACTGAGCCCTGGGGAACACCACTTGTGAGTAGCTGCCAGCTGGATTTAACTCCATTCACTGCAACATTTTGTGCCTGGCCATCCAGCCAGTTTTACTCAGTGCAATGCATGCCCATCCAAGCCATGAGCTTGTTTTACGATATATCCCATTTATTTTATAAATTTTGCTACTGGACATCCAGTGCCACAGAATCCAAAATACAGTATTTGTAATTCTACTGCCATTCATTCTCAGGAAATATGAGCCTGACTGACCTAGGCTGCTGGTAACCCAAGTCAGTATTTTTCCAGTAGACCACTGTTGGTTGTTCTGTACATAGGAACAGAAAGTATGAGATCAGTATCTCTTCAGAAACTTACAGAACATACCAGAAGAGGTAACAACAGAAGATATATAAATATTTTAATTTTTTTTCTTAGATTACTGAAACTCAGAGGCACAACAATATTTACAAGATTTTTTAAAAATTACATTACATTCTCAATATATATAAAGAAGGAGCTAATTTTCAACTGAAAGGAACAGCAAATCCTCAGGGAAACTAGACAAATACAAAGGGTCAAAACACTTAGCAAATCAAAATTCTTGCCACCAGTGAGCAGAAACGTTTCATTCTCTGCAAACAGATTGCTTATTATTGTCCACCCTTTCCTAGAAGGAACCAGAACTCCACAAGTTGGAGGCAGAGCAAGACCTGAGAATTTCAATGTTTAATGCAAAATGCATGAGAGAACAAAGGATCTGCCCAGACAATACTATTTATGACTGGAATTGCTTGGGCTCAGTCATCTTTTACCAGAAACCCACATGAGCAGAACATTACCCAGCCCAATCCACAGCCCTTGGCTTGCTCGCTTCACTCCATACCACCAGCTATCCCTCCATCCAACATCCATGAGGCAGAAGGACTTCCCCAAATGAGGCTCAAGAGAAAGGAAGAGGGTGATGCGAAGGCCACACAGACATTCCTGTAGCTTTTTTCTCCTTCTTCTCCCTCCCAGTTCCCCAGGACACGCTTGCTTCTTCATGAGTCTCAACCCCTGAGCATGCAGGTCTTAATTATTAGCTTTCTTTTTGTGAAAGAAAAACATCATCCCCTGCTTTTCCCTGCAAAAGGAAACCCGTGGTCCTCAGACAATTTCAAAAGCATAGGATCGCTTTTCCACATTTTAGCCTTAAGATGACAACCACGTGTGGCTGCACAGCTCATACTCCAAACCGTGTGATTCAGCACACGGACAGTGTCTAGCAGCCACAGGTCTGACTGTGAGTGATAATGGCGAAATGTGAGAGCAGAGCAACTCCAGCAAGGGTATTCACAGAAATGCATCTCTTCAGGGCTCCTCTGATAATCAGTACAGGGAGATAACAGAATTAAATTACTTCATGAAGGAGATTAAAGTAAAGGTGGAGTCTCTCCATTCACAGACCATTCTCATCCATAGTTACCCCTTGCCAGGTGCCCAAATCTCCCTAAGATTTCAATTAGCTTCACAGGTATCAGATGGAATTTTTAAATCTCCGCAGGCTAAGGTATGTAACAAAAAGTAGATCTGGAAATGAATGTTTTGTAATGTGGGGTTTTTTTTAATTATTAAATAAGGTTTTTCCTAGCTCCCTCTTTTTTTTTAATGGTCCTTTTTTGAACAGGCCATTTTTACATGTAATTTTTATAAAATAATGCAAGATAACTTTTGGCACATTATACTATAAAAATAAACACAGAAAATCTTTCTGAAGTACTATGACAAGAAAAAAGATAAGACCACAGATCTTCTATACCTAGCCAGCCAAGACCACACAGACCATGCCCCATATTGTGAATTAGTAAAATAAAGAAGTTAACACAACACATTATAGCCAAAATTTCTCTCATGTACGTAATACATGTCAATTTGTTGCTATTTTCTCTGTTATATTTCAGTTCAGTCAGAAAAATCTCAAAGGGCACAATCCATTTGGGCAGAACTGGTCATTATTTCTATGAATGGCTTTTTTTGAAACAAAAGCCTTCCTTTTATAAAAAGTCATTATAACTATAAAATGGCCAGTTACTGCATTTCTAATAAAGTGTTTGTACATTGCAAAAGCCTTCAGTCTGTTTCTTTCATAATAATACTTTAAATGAATTAAGTCAACTAAGTCTCCTTAGAACAGATGAAGAGAGGTCAATAAGGGGTCAAGTTCTTATTTACATACTCAGTATCTATTTCTAATTTTAAAGAAAATATATTTAAAAGATTACATTGCTATAGAGCCACCGATAGCACAAAATACATCAAAATGCTAAATAAAATATAATTGCTTTCAGCATGTCCTAGGCAAATGAATGAACTCAAACCCAAACAATTAATATGTTTCAAGTATACTTTGTGGAACACACCCCAACATAAAGATAAGCAAATAATGGGAAAAAACCACTTCATGGATACTACAGTTGCATAGTGTGATCCCCAAGCTAAGGGAGTCACTATGGCAGCCAAAAGGATGATATTCAGAGGTCATTTTCATAGAATATCTAATGCTTCATATATTATTTAGGATTGCCACATCTGAAAATGCTTTCATAAGAATGATTTTTTTATTTTGACCTGAATGGAACCATTTGTCAATGTGTCACAAAAATAAATGAAGAGTGGCTTCCTCTCTTCCCAGAAATGAATGTTGATCATTAGACACACAGTCCTTGCCAACAACTTGCTAAAAGAGAAGATAAATTCAATCCCATAGACCAAACTGAGAAGTTTCAAGAGTGATCTGCTATTGATATTTTTCAGAAGACATTCCCTTTGAACTCCTCTAGTGCTTCTTCCTCCTTTGGTATTCCAGCTAACTAGCAATGCTAATCAAATACGGTTTTCAATTTAATTTATCAAGAAGCTGTGATGAAGAATGAGATTTTATTATAGGCTCATACGTTCTAAAGCAAAAAAACCCCCAAAAACCCAGCCATGAGGCACACCAGCAACATTTGGTAAAGGTTCCACTACTGTATTTGATAAATTACATGCTCAAAAGGTTATTTTTTTTTTAAATTTCCTTCACACAAATATATATACCAAGGGTATAACATATGGGAACTTGGTGTAACAGTCTGTGTTCACTCACTGAAGCTGGGTTGGACTAGATGACCTTTAAAGGTCCCTTCAAACCCAAGAGATGTTCCAACCATTCTATGATTCACAAGCACTGCAATCAATTATTTATTTGTTAACATTTTTAAGATATTTAATGTTTTCTTGGTTTTGCCATACCTGACAAATGATCCACATCCCTATTTGACAGAAGAAAGGTAAGAACACAGAAATCCCAGGTCTGCCTGCACCAGTGGTACTCAACTTTTCTACCCACATCTAATGGCAGGAGCTTCCAGGATAGCACCTTGTGAGTGAAGTCAAACAAGGAAATCCCTGACACGGCTTGCACGGTAACGGTCTATTTCTAGCCCTGGTAGAAGGCATAAACACTTCCTGTCCAACTTGCAATAAGCAACATTTAATTTTTTCCACTTTTCTGTGGTCCTCATCTGCCCCCCGACAGCATTAACCAAGGCAGTCAGACTCTTGCTGGAGTTCTGACTTTTCTACAGTGTCCCTTTTCTGAGAAAGGAAAATTAATATAATCCAGTTAAGCATCTCACACAATGTCTCGACAGCTGGACATGGCAGGAAGAGAAACTTAAATCAGCTAGCTAGCCTATGTGGTAGTTTTTGATGTCTGTTTTATTCCTCTTTGTCAGTAGAATCTTTTAGGAAAATGCTAACAGCTGGTTAGTTTTTCAGCTGTGACAATGAATGTGTAACTATTGCCCTTGCCTAATCATTGCCCAGCTGGCAGCTTCCTGCTCAGCTGAGTTACCCTCTCTCAAGGCTGACTGACACCAGCAATTACCTGGTGAGGTGATTTCTAGGGATGCTGACTTAGCAGGAGGAGGTAGACAGTGAATTAGTACCATCAGCAACTGCAGCACGAGGACTAACAAAAAAAGTGGTTACTCAATTTTACAGTACAATGGGAAAAAAAGAAATTTTTATGGTGTAATGTCAGACAGAATACAATTTATTTTTTCTACTGTAAGAAGTCGGTTAATGAAGAGGTATATCCTCAAGAGCTATTAGTCTGAGAACATTAATTTTGTGTATTTGCCTAGTCATATGCAGTGTCAGCATTAATATATGCTGATCCTCCTGGTCACTTCAGTTCTGCCAGTATAGGAGATTTGTATTGGAAGCACATACACATAATCATTTGGCTGGAAGTGAGAGTAGGAAAAGTCAGATTACTCCAGCTGAATGTTCATTGTGAGAAAAACTACCAGCACAGCTCCAAAAAGATGCTAATATGAAACAGATCTTTAAACCAAGAACTCTGCTTTTCCCCATGAGATTAACCAGGTCAAGAACAAAAGTTGTCCTCCTCCCAACATTTCTGCCATTCACCTGTGTACGGGAACCTACCCAGTGACCTTCAAGACCTAGTGACCCAGAATGGTCACTGTTTCCTTACTGCACTTGCAGGCAAAAGGCTAAGTTGTTGAAAAATTCGGCCCTATGGAATGCTATTAAGTGGGCTGATCTTCCTCAAGGTGTCTATTCAACAGTTTTCCTTTTGAAACTGCACGGAACAGCAACAGAGACTGAAGGACATTGTTAATGTAAAAGCAAGAAGGAAGGAGAGGGTCCATGAGATATGAAATTTCCAGTATCATCAGCTTGTGCTGTAGCCTCTACCAGGACAGGTCTGCACCTCTTTGAAGTCAGTGGTGGAGGAGGTGTTGGAGAAATGTGCACATAAATACACATATAGAAAGCTGGGGAATTATGCCTGCTCCACATCCAAGTCATAGTCCATAGCACTATTTGCTCAGAAAAAAGGGACATGTTCAACACCAACATCAAATTCACTGTCATGGCAACAGGACCAGCCCCTGTGGCTAACACCACTTGCTCATGATTAAGTCAGACTAAGGATGGGTCCTGGAGAAACACCAAGTGAGTGGACACTGAAGTCAATGTGAACAGTGGCAGAGGGAGCAGGAGGAACCAAGATGCAGGTGGAGGTCAAAATGCCCCAGAGAACCAAGACGAAGAGTCGACAACCTCATCTGCCTCTGGGAATCAGCAGAGAATAAGCAAAAGATCATGAAATTGCCTGGAGGAAGATCTTGCTTTACTGTAGACATTCAAGTCTGATCAGATGCTGAGAATAAAAACCAAAATATCTGCAGGCTCTGAACACCACTAGACACTCTGGGATACTGCTTTCATGATCTGATACACAGCTTTTGAACATCTGGATCCAGCAATACCATGTCTATTGATACTTAAAATAATCAGAGTATCTTATTCTCACCAGTCTATTCAGACCATAGGGCTGCTTAGCTGATGTCAAATTCCTGCAGCGTTTCTCTATGGAAAAATATTAAATTTCTTCAGGACTTCACTGACAGGTTTTGTTCAATCCTTTCCTTACAGACGTCTGCCCTGTGACAAATTTCACATTACTGGTGCTTGAAAGGGGTATCAAAGCTTATGGAACTGGTACCCTGCAGCAAACCAACAGAGCAGTAAGCTCACATGTATGCTCCCACATGGAGGAGTGTGAGAAAGGGAGAGACAATTACTAGTCAAGCAGTATATGATCTGAAATGTCACTATGAGACATGTCAAGTGTTTTAAGATAGTTTTCAAGTGTCACCATCTAAAACTGTACCAAAATTGTACTTGTTATTGTAATAATTTTTTATAAAAGTTATCTGAGCACAGCACAGACCTATACATTTCCCATCATGGACTAATGAAGAAACTAAACAATTCAAGTTTTCTATTGCTTTATGCACTAAAGGCTTAATTAATCAGTTCCAAGGGCTGAAACAACACAACAGAGCAAGGCTAGAGATAATAAGTACCAGCATAGACTACTTTTAATCAGGTCCCCAAGGAAAAGTGGAAATAACAGGAAATGAAAAGTCATGAATGGAAGTCTACAGTTCTGTCATACAATAAGAAGTTAAAACAGTGTAAATGAAGAAGGCATTAGAATAAAACTCCCTAGTGTAGCAACTGGTTCAAGTCAGTGTTAGGGGCAGTCTAAAAAAACTTCCCAAAACCAGATGCAATCAAACAATGAGCCCCTACATCTCCAAAAAAACCCCAAAACCCATGAAACAAGAGAAACTCCAAAATCTCCTGGTTCTGAGAAGCCAATGGAAAACTCTCTTAACAGAATGACTAGGAAGAAACATAATCAGAATATTGGAAGAGTCCATGAGAAAAAGCCATTTTTATATGGTCTCTTCCTCTCTGCTATGCTTTTTAATACTAAAAGTTGAACTAACTTTAAGTCTAAAGCCTCTTTCAGAACCCTACATTTCACATTAGAGTGCTTGCTGCCTTAAGCCACTATAGCCATGGCAATCACCACTCTTGGTCTGCTTTGCTCGGTACACCTCCTTATAAGACTCTGCTCCCAGTTTTATATTTTTTTCCAACATTCAACTTTCATGTTATCTGTTTTTTGTTCTGCTGAGGATTTGTAATAAAACCTGCCTCCTCCTTGATGAGTTAAGTAACTTCTGACTTCAGTGAGTTTCTATCCCTTATCAGGATTCCTTTTCTAATACCTGATAGTCAAGCTTTGCTAAATTATTTTTGTTACATCAATTGCATTGTCCAAGTAAAAATCAACATTAATGTCCTTTGTGGTAAAACAACTTGTTATAAGCGTGGAGCAGTTAACATTTGGAAGTGACTAGGTAATATAGAAACAGTGTGGAGAATTGGTGATTGAACCCAGAACTTTCCATTTTCTTATTTCTTCTTGTTGTGTATGCTGTTGTTTGGGGGTGGGGTTTTGTTTTGTTTGTTTGGGTTTTTTTGTTTCTTTGTTTTGCTGCTTTCTTTCTGGCCCACAACTCTCCTTTTGACTTCCATGCTACCAAGTATTCTTCAGTCTTCTGCCAGTCATTTGAGGTCTTAAGTTGTCTCCTCACAACCTCAAGTGGAAAGCAGCAAGATGTGTTTCTGTGACGAAAATCCTGCAACAGCGGTCACCTCCAGTTCAGGTTAAGGACACTCACAACTGAATTAAGAATATTTGTGTACTGAAATATTCTGAAAGCAGTGCCTTCTTTATCAGAAAAGCAGGAGTCGCTTTCTCAAGGAAAACCATTACTCATATTCTGGACACGGCAAAATACAAATATTTGGTATTTTTAGTCTGATAAGGACTTTTGAGAGAAGGTAAAGAGTCAAGGCATCAAAGAAATGTATGGCAAGTGACAAGATACATGAAACTTGCCAGCTACTAATTCCCACTTTCTCACTTCCCAACATTTATTTTATAAAACTCTAGATAATCCTAATATCAATCTGCTATTTGAAATATATCTGTATCTTGCTTATCCAGATCATATTAATTTTTTACCACCAGATGGTAGTTTTAAAAAGTGTTTTTAATCTTTTACTTCTCTGAACTGAATAAGTTTTTATTAGCTTTTCATGTCAAGAAAATATTCTAAGTGGATTCAGTTATTTAAGTTTAAAAGTCTTTCAAATAATTTAGTCACATTTATTGTGTGGATATTGGATATGGTATCATTAAACGTTTCAAGTGAGAATCAAAATCATTACACTATCTGCATGGCTCTGTTATGAAAAATAATTGGCTGACAAGTTGCAAAGCTCTATTTTAAGCAGTTGTGTAGATACCATTCATTGCAAGGAGCCTATATCAAAGGTTTTCTGACTGACAGTCAATTACTTCTCCTTTTAATACAGCTGTTGCATAAACAATGGTTTCAGATACTGGACAGCTTGTCACAAAACTTCCAGCTGCGATGCTCATCTGATACAACATTAACTTAAAAATACCATAAATTACCCTTGCATATGGAGGTGTTTAAGGCACGGGTAGATGAGGTCCTGAGGGACATGGTTTAGTGTTTGATAGGAATGGTTGGACTCGATGATCCAGTGGGTCTGTTCCAACCTGGTGATTCTATGATTTACAGATATGTGCATCAATCTAAACATGTACAATACAGAGACACCACTGTTGTTGAGGGAAACTTCTCACTTCAGTATTTGCTTTCACAGATGCTGTGACAGTTGTGTGAAACCACTGAAATGGCATTTTCATTCACTGAAAGGGACAGCTTTTCCAGATAAAAAAACCTGAAATAGTCTTTTTCAGACTAGTATAGCTAAAGACATAATCTGCTTTGACAAATGCTTTAAGAAAAGTATAAATGTCCCTTTTTTCCAGTCTGCTTCAATCTTCTCCTTCCTCTTTACCCACACTTTGCTGTGTCATATAAATCCATTTGTTGTGTTATCAGATAAACATTTGTTTTTCTCAATGCCAGTCACTAAGGGCTTGATCCTTACTCTAAGCAAATAAAATAACTCTTGGTGGCCTCAACAGGCACTGATCAAGCATTAACTTCTTGTAACTGTTATTCAAATTACTGCTGAGACAACAGGTTAAGAGGAATACAGGTAATCCTTGCATCCTGACTGAAACACCAGTATCACTGTATAAATCCTCTCCATTAACACCATTCAGATTTGGGAACTGGGCATCAGTTCTCTTTCTGAAAATCAGTGATAGAAGATATAAAAAGATGGTTCTGCTTTTTTTCCCCCCAGCACATGATACATTCCTTTATGTACAGATTTATTCTTCAATGCCTGTTAAATATTTGAAAACTGAGACTGAAGTTAATTATTTTAAAGAAAGAAGTATTTACACGCAATTTACAGATTCCTTTCCCCCACTTTAGACAATTTAGAAGATACATTTTATTCAGTATAATCAAGTCAATTTAACAATAAAGTGCTATTCCTATTTTTCTGAAATGACATTAGTTTCAAGCATATCACTAAGCTAGTGGAAGATATCCATGGTATTTATCAGTTTCTGATTCTGAATATTATGCTTGTGCTCCAAACATAATGCAATATGGTTTAATAACTATTAAATGTGACTTCATCACATATTTATAAATGAATCAAGTCTCTCATTGTTTGTGTCAAGTAAAATCAACCAATGGCTAAAATATGATCAAATTCATTAACTAAGGTATGATTAAGCGGGAATATTTCCTGCTGTATAGTAAGCAGATGGAACCCTCCACACACAATCTAATATGCACCTGATTTTCACCTGAGGAAAATATCCCCATTACACTTTTTCTGCGGTAAAGTCTCTATTATTGGTTATTCAGCCACATTCAACCAAACCCAGAACTTTACCTCTGATCTACTTATTATTACTTCAAGCAACGAATACTTTTACACAGCTGCTGCTCATCCTATAGATAAGCTATTTGCCAGAAACCAATGATGCCAACTATCTCCAACAGCAAGGTC
The DNA here is from genome assembly GCA_013389865.1 of Piaya cayana. Classification (NCBI taxonomy): domain Eukaryota; kingdom Metazoa; phylum Chordata; class Aves; order Cuculiformes; family Coccyzidae; genus Piaya; species Piaya cayana. The sequence continues at coordinate 75,344 of WAAB01023401.1, read as the reverse complement.
CAGCACGACAGAGCTTAATTCTCAGATATGCACTAAAAATTATGATCCCAGACATGTGATTATAATATAAAGAGCAAGAAAAAACAAACATCACCTTGAAAACTCAGTAAAGTCAGACTAGGCAAGACTTGTATTTTTAAAGAACAAGTAATTTTGTACCACAATCTTTTTGCAGTAATTCATGTCTTAAATTGCAATACAATATTAGTTTAAAGCAGTGAATATCCTGAACAAGGAAAGGAGTTTTCTGTACAACTACCTAACAAATCCATAGAGCTGAAAAAGGCTGAAATACCTACACTACCTGGGCAGAGTAGAAAAATGAGTAGTATCAAAATTTATTCTAAAAGTACTTCTTAAAAATATAAGCACAATCCATGCACTCATACTCATGACTATACTCACTTTTTGTAAACCAGAATATCAGATAATAATGGGGCTGGCATCAAGTAGTCAAATTAGCTTTTCTTAACAATAATGGGATTTAAATCCATACAAGAAAAACAAGATAATAAAGGACGAAGTGAAATCAGCATGAAATGATTACTGTTTAAAATGATAGAACAATCAAAGGCTCAGAGAAAAACCCACACTCCTGGAATCCTGCTGGAGCTAGTACATGCACTTTATGTTCCTGTACCAGCACACACCACATTGAAAAATGTACATGGGAAAAGCATATTGCTCTTTTTCTTTTTTAAATTATCAATGAGAATAATGATGTTACAGTTTTATAAAGCATTTAAAAAAATCAGTTTTATGTCCAAATTCCAGCAAAACATTTGGTCAACGGGTTTTAAATATTCTTTGTAATCTCTCCCTGCTTTTAATGGGTTTAGTGCAAGAAGACCTCATTGCTCTCTACAACTACCTGAAAGGAGGTTGTGGGGAGCACAGAGCTGGTGGTCTCTCTCAAGTGACAGGACAAGAGGGAATGGTCTCAAGCTCTGCCAGGGGAGGTTCAGGCTTGACATCAGAAAAAGTTTCTCACGGAAAGTCATTGGGCATGGACACAGCCTGTCCAGGGAGGTGGTTGAGTCACCTTCCCTGGAGGTGTTTAAAAGATGGGTGGATGAGGTGCTGAGAAGTATGGTTTAGTGATTGATAGGAATCGTTGGACTCAATAATCCAGTGGGTCCTTTCCGACCTAGTGATTCTATGATTCTAAGTGCGTTTTTGGTGTTCTTTTAAACTAAAAGGAAGACCTTGTCAGGAACGGAGTATAGTCTGGACAGATATGGCATATTTGTTAGTTTACCTGATAATTCTGAAAGATAATGACAGTCAAAAGAAGCATTTTTGGCAAGGTGCATAATTGTCTCTTGGGTACAAGTGGGACTTCGAATGGAAAAGTACTAGTTTCAAAACAAACTATTAAAATAGAGTCTGGTCACTCTATCAAAATGATTTATTTCTTGGGTCTTACTCTAATACAAATCTGGGAGTATGACAGCAACACACTGGCCCAAGTCAAAAGGACTGGAGTAAAGACAAAGGTGGAGATGGCTCCCCCTCTTTCTCACTCCCATCTTTTTCAGGTAGGCAGGTTGGCAAAGGGTGTCTTCAAGGGCCAGCACCCAGACTCCAAATTATCTTTGATTTGTAGGTGAATGCAAGGATGGAATAAAAAAGGTTAGGTTTCCTTCTTCTCACTAACAGCTGCAAAAGCAAACCTCTGCTACAGCTGATATCTCTCTGGATAGCAACAGGTCTTTTTATAATCCTCTAAAGTATCCAAGACATGCTTAGTCATTACATGATCGACTGATTAATGACAAACCAATCTGGCTCACACAGAAAAAGACAATTACAAACGATCATAAATAAAAAAAAGGAAAACTTAAACTGCTTGTTTACTTAAAGAGGCTCAAGAGATACTGAAACATAAAGTCTCTAATATCAGAGGATAGAATGTTGATATGGTATAAAATAACACAAAAAATACACAAAGGTGATGGTGATGCCATGGCGTTGTTCAATGTTTTAAGTGATGCTGAGTGTATATCAGAGATCCTGAGAACACAAGTATTTTGCTGGCTAAAAAAAATGTATATGGAAAAGAGGTGTGGAGAACTCATGAAGCTATGATCCAGGTTTAGAATTTGCTACAGAAGCATTCCAAAAAGTTTGGAGAAGAAGGCATAGGGAAGGGGGTTTTCAAAACATGCAGGCTGTTAAATGGAAATGCAAAGTACACATACTGTGGGACATATGTTGTGGGGCTTAAATGTGGACTGAGGAATGAAGATGCTGAAGGATGTATGTTAATGCATCCATGGAAATGCCTTCCTTGACTTGCATCCAAGACTAGACACCAATCACATTTCAAGAAAGACAGGCACAAATTTTAGAAGGCTTAAAGAAGAGTAACAGGAATTGTCAGGAACTCAGTAAGCATTGTCTCAGGGTTGAAGATACGGATAATAGATTAGCCACAGCAAGAGCCTTCTTTGAACATGTAAAAGGAGACTTCAATGAAACAGTGAGAAACTTAAGTTCCAGGGTAGACATCAGAGAAAGTAACTTCCACCCCAGAAAACTACCAATAGGGAAGACATAGAAGCACTGGAATCAGCTTCCTTGAAAAAGCATGGAATCTTCATGTTGCAGGTCTTGAAGAAAGAGCTAGACAAACATGGCACAGTTTAAGTGTTCAGTATTGGAGCATACAGATTGATGACATGAATTCTACCTTGTCTTCTGTGATTAACTCATTTCTGAAATCTCCAAAAAGATCAGATAAAGCAACAGAAACACCTCATACATTCTTTATGTATGAAGCTTGTTTAATAATAGTAATAAAATTTTACTGCATATGATCCCTGTGTATTTTAGAAGGAGCGAAGCAAGTAAAGCCCATAAAAAACCTTTTTCTAAGAAGTCAGTTTGAATCACTATCTAAAATTTAGTTACTCAAAAGCAGGTTTATGACCTTGTACTGCTTATGGAAACCTTGGATGCTATTATATCTTAAGTATTCAGCCCATTGTATTGTTAAGTGACACATTCAAGCCTTCAAAAACAGGTCTAAAAGCTACTAGCTCTTAAAACAATGCTGACTAAAACATAGACAAGTAAAGCTCAATTAATTTACAAAATTAATTCTGGGGAGAAGATAGAGAAAACGGGTTATTTATGGCCTCAGTAGAATATCATGGCATGATGTGAAACAACACTGCTGAAAGACTGCACTTTCTAATGTGAGTTAGAAAATATTAATTTCAAAAGAATTAAAATAAAAAATGAAACACCTAAAATCTTCTGTTCTCCAACACATTTCATTATATAGAAAGTATGCTGTATGACAAGGAACTGACAAACTGAAAGGTCAACCGAAAAGATCATCAGATTTGCTGCACCAACCACGATTTGCTGTGATATATTAAAAACCGCAAGCCTCATAAGGCTAAATATTGAATCAAGACATTTACATTAGTGGGCCTTTGACAGACTAATCTTCATTTTTTTATACTACACAGAAACCACACAACATGAGCACTGTTATGAGATATATAGTGCATGGTTACCATTAACACTTGATTATAATGAATATGTGGTCATTTATTTCTCTAAGCACTACTGTAAGGAATGAAGCAGCAGTTTCACAGATGTCAGCTGGAAATAGTAGCCTTTCATTTAATTAGTTGAAAGATTGTTCACTCCTATTAACTTTGTTGTAAAGATGTGTCAGTGTTGTACCAATAAAAATGTAATTTTAACATGAAGTTTAAACGAATGAAGGCAAATTTCTGGAACAAACTGCTTATCTGGCTCACTAGCCTCTTCATTTTCATCTCAATAGCTCTCAAACTACCCCACCATTGTACAAGCCTCATTTTGCCTTTACTCTCTTCTATCTGGATTCCTAACAGCAACATCCATGTGTTTGTTATTTATCACTAGGACTTTATTACTGCTTGTTGATGAGTAGTGAGTTCTTTAATACAGAGCAACCTACTAATCTGATAAATCCTTAAAAATTACATTCACTTATACCATACCTTCTAAGCCAGGTCCACCTAGTTAGGTTATGATGTACTACAGTGAGCAAGGTTTGCTCATCAAAAGCAGTAAATGCAAAGTTGTTCATTTTTTACCATGACTACAATGAACACATGGGAGAACATCATGTGTTTTGGGTGTTAGCTATATGCATACACCTCATGCAACACAAAGACAACAGTCCACATCAGCGTGCTGGACTAAGGAGCAAAATGTCAGATTGCTTGTTTTCTGCAACACAAAGATGTGCTTGTGAATTCCTGCTCTAGTCTAACCTTACCCAAGTCAGCCTGTAACAAGTTAAAGGCCAGTCAGAGCAAAACACAATCATACATTGCTCACTGAGTCGTTCATTCATTTAATTCATAGAAACACCTTGGAAAAGACCTTAGAGATTATAAACTCCAACCGTACCTGTCTACTACTATATCATTCCCCCAGGCATCTCACCTACCTGCTTTTTAAACACCTCCAGGGATGGGGATTCAACCATCTCCCTGGGCAGCCTGTGCCAGTGCTCGATAACGTGCAGAGTACAGGAGGAGAATCACTTCCCTGGTCCTGCTGGCCACACCATTTCTGACACAAGCTAAGACATTCAGCCTACACAGAACCCAGTAACCATCCTAACAGCCACAGGTACTGACAGAAACACTCACTTGAAACTCTCACCCTGCCATAACATTGATAGGATAATACCATATAGTTATGGATGTGTACACGTTTTTTTAAGCAACAACTCATCGCAAAAATGGCACAGAGAAAATCCAGAAACACTTCAGCAAAGGTTCTTTGGCAATCCTTATTTATCTTGACAGAATAAATTCAGCACCTTCTTTTAATAATTGCTTTCTTGCTATGAATATCATTCTGGTCATAATACCAGAAACCCAAAGATGTGAAAGAGGATCAGCTTTCAAAGTTTTATGTACATGCAACTGACCAGCAATCAGGAGATTAAAAAGAAAATAATTAAAAATCTTTCTTTTTTTTAAGAAAAAAAAAGAAGAAAAAGACATTAAAAGTCAATCTATCTATCAAAACTAAATGGAAGTATTCAAGTGGTGTTGTTAACATTCCATACTTTTTAATACTATGAGGAAAACCAACAGATAGCTACAAAAAGCTTTGAGTCATTCATATATATGACTGAATTTGCCTTTTGGAGGGTGTCTTAGACTTCACTACCCACCTCAAATCTGCAACCATCCATCTTGTCAGGACAGGTGGATGAATTATACCACTGAATATGACTCAGGGTTATATATTATCCTACATATATACAAACTAATTCTGTAATGTGTGCTCTTTGTCAGTTGTAATATCTGGTAATACATGAAAGCACACAATGAAAGTACAGCTAATCTATCTGAAAGTTATACAGTGATCAAACTGATTTGCTGTGCTGGAGTACCTGATCCAAAACAGAATTATTTCAAAGGGGTACATAAGACACTTCAAAATATCTCTTTCTACAAACAGCCACATATCATATAACTATTCCTATTTTGCCATGCGCAAACTGAGCTTTATTACTGTGAATGCTCATGAAAATTGTGTTACATTGGTGAGTGCAAAGAAAACGCTTAGCAAATTTGAAAATACGACAATATAAAACTTCAAGATAAGGACAAATTGGTTGGAAGCAGGAAAAAACAATGAAAACATGAATTGTTCACAACCATGTGTCTAAACAGAATGGAAAAAAGCCACATTTGCTATATTCTTTCTTCATTTAATTTGTTCCAAAATGAACTGTTGAATATGACTAATACAATAAACTGCACTGCTGCTTATTTTTTTATTTTTAAATTTTTTATTTTGTATTTTTTATTTTGTATCAGAATATTTTTTATTTTGTATCAGAATATTTTTTATTTTGTATCAGAAATGGCGTGACCAGCAGGTCCAGGGAGGTTATTCTCCCTCTGTACTCAGCACTGGTGAGACCACTCCTCGAGTACTGTGTTCTAGTTCTGGGCCCCTCACCNGCTGCCCAGGGAGGTGGTTGATTCACCTTCCCTGGAGGTGTTTAAGGGACGGGTGGATGGGGTCCTGAGGGCTATGGTTTAGTGTTTGATAGGAATGGTTGGACTCGATGATCCGGTGGGTCTCTTCCAACCTGGTTATTCTACGATTCTATGAAATGCAAGCTAATTTAGTCAATGAATACTTTTTATATGGATAAAAATATGGAATATTTCAGAATCCTAAACCCATTGATATGACACTGACTGTGAAATACAAATTAGAAGAAGGCATAACAGGGTGAACACCACCACGCATTATTCACAGACATTAGCATCAATCAACAACTCTCTGCCACTTTTCTAGCTCTGCTCTTTTAAAGCTTTGTGGGGGGAGGGCGGGGGGAGAAAGGGGTCTTTTTCATTTCTTTCGTGTGTCTCCAGGAGCTGTTCATAAAGCAAATCCAATATGATACCTATTTGAATCTTACTCTCTACCTCTAACACAACTGAATTTCCTAGTAGGTCATCTATAAAATTGAAAGATTTTTTTTTTTGTTCGGAACCTCAGTAACCCTCTTCCCTACTCCTCATCTTTTATATGTCTTACTGTCATTATGGAATAGTAAGATCATCTCATTTCTGCCTAAATTCCTGGATTTGGCTGACTCTTCTCTGCTTGAGCTACATCAAAGAAAAGATATAGATGCCTACAGTATAGAGTACTAAGATCAGGTTTGTGAACCTCACACGTCCTGAGAATATGTTGTACAAAGGTGCCAAGCAAATACCCACTTTTAGGCACTGTTGTGCTTAACCATTAACTTCAGCATGGCAAGTAGGGAAGACTGGGACAAATACTTCAGCAACTAACTCCAGAGTTCAACTAACCTGCTAATGAGGACACCCACATTGATTCCTTGATCTTAATAATTTACAAGTCCTTAAGCCATAACATATCCACCTTCCATCTATTAGTAAAATCAGACTGATTTAAACTCAATAACTACTACTTTCTTTTAAAGTAAACAATAACCTAAGGAGCCAAAGTACATGTCCAAGAAGTGAAAAACCTCAGTTCAATTTTCCTCCAGCTGAGAAGGTTCAAATCCATGCCTGCTAAATTCCTGGAGAATGTCTTAACTACTAGACAAGAAGCTGCTCTGGGGAGGGCTGTCCATCTTTTCTCCTGTTGAAACTGTGTCACAAAACAACCAAAAGAACAGATTCACTGGGCTGAAAACTCCTGGCTTTTGTTCTCCCAGAACACCTCCTCTAATGCATTCCTAATGAATACTTGAACAACCACCAAAAAAGCCCTTATGGAAGGCAAGCAAGCTCCCCAAAAGTCTTATATAAACATCGGGGTTTGGTTTTTTTTTTAAATCATCTGTTCAAGTGCAAGGATACTGAAAAGTCTGGGGCAGTTTTCAGAGTCTGAAGTAATTAGATGCTTTGTGCTTTTCCCCATTTCATTGTTTAAAATAACACTAGATAAACCTTATTGACAAGATTACAATGCTTTGTTAACTGGTGTATTTTAAGAGATCAAATTTGATAGTAGCAAAACCACTCAGACTGCTTAAGAGCATTTTCTCTTATCAATTCCAGTGCTAGGAACCTAGTTCTTATTTTTGTTCAGCAGCGTTTGTTTTCCTAATAGATGAGAGGCACTGAGCATGGGGTGATCCACAATAACTTTCACACATCATAAAGAAGGCAAGAAGGGCATGCACTTCCCCACTCGAGTCACCTTGTCATGTGAATTCAAAACACCTAGGTTATTTCTATTTTTCCCCTTGTATTTCTGAAAAACATTTATGGATAGGTTATGAAAAACACAAACTACAATGACCATTACAGTAATTGCATTGGTTAGCTGTATTAATTTGTCACAATTAAGTCAATAAGAGTTCTAGTAACATCATTATATCACTTGACTAGTTTTGAAAGTGATTATCCTAAGAACTCTATTTAATTGGAAGCATCTCAATTTACAGGGTACATTAAATTCTCGGTAGCATTTTCAGATTATTCAACATATGCAGGTCAATTACCAGTAATCACTGCTTCATACAACTGCTTCGTTAGAAACTTCAGTACAACACCGGAAAAGAATATAAGAGTTTGGAAAAGTACAACTGAACTTCAGACCTAGCAGATACAATTTGACTGCAGTTCACATTATTATTCACATCTATCTAACAGCAAAATTGTTGAAACCATTCTGAAATGGAAAAGATAAAAATTTGAGCAAAGATTAAAAGCTGGTTGTCTACCTTAAAACAGATGATGCTAATTTGTCAGGAATGCCAAATCACTAAATTGCACTAACTGCACTCATGCCCAGCTGCACATTAATTACCAGATTAGAAAGTTATAATTAATTTTCTTAATATCGCTACACTACTTTTCTTCCTTGAGTTAATAAAAACAGATTGCAATCAATCTTGGTTAATTCACACTGCAGAACAGAACTGCTGTAGCTATTTCCATATGTGAGAAGCACCTCATGCACAGTTCTTGTGTAATACTCTGCCTAGAAGCTGTATCTTCTTACATTTTAATGAAGTGTTGTAATAGGGCAAATAAATGATAAATTATAATATGATTTAATATAGTTCATAGAAAAGCTACATAAGTTTAAAAATGAATTTTTAAAGAATCTTCTTAATGACAAAATTCAGAGGTGCATAGTATTTCAGTATATTTTCAACTAGAAAAGAAATTGGACTTGTAGTTGCATTACTGAAAGACTTCACTGCTGAGACTTATATTTTTTCGTCAGCTGATTTTGCCATTAGAAACAATTAAAAGTGCTCTATGCTTGTCTGGCCTTTGCAGAGCACAAATAGCAAGAATTTTTAAGAACTAGTAATGGAAAAATGCTTAATAGAAACACAGGCCAAAGTTCATCAGAGTTCTGATCAAGAAAGTTCAGTTATAAATACTCCAAAGATAATTAATGCAGCATTCAAGCAACATACATTTTCTTGTGTCAATATCTATATCAGCATCAAAAGGTGCTTTTATAAAACAGAAAGGATTATTCATGGTTCTCTGTGAGGAAAGAAGAAACAAATAAAATGAATGTTCTTTTCTTTTCATTGTCCATTTGTGCCCAAAAGACGTTTTATCTCTCCAGCCTCATTGCTGCTTAAAAAATATTCCTTTTTCCCCCTTTTCCCCCTCGCATCCCCTCCTCCCTTTTGTAAAAGATAAGAACAAGTGTAGAAATACAAGAATTGTGACACCATGGCTTCCAAAGAGCAGTAACCTGTCTTATTCTGATCTAATGGAATTTTTCATGTAGTTTGCTTAGGTTTTGGAAAGGGAAAATTTATTATTTAATAGTAAATGAAGGCTGAAAATATTTTGGCTTTTTGTTTTTTTTTTTCCAAAGAAACCCAAAAACACTTCTAAGGTCTTCTGTGGGTTGGCAAAAACCACATGATTCTGTATTTGAGAGAAACTGGAGAGAGGAAAAGAGTTTTTTAAAGAATATATAGCCTTCAGCAGCAAAGTCAAGCAAAATCTGTTTTTATTTAACCTTTGTTCAAAACTTCCCTTAATAAGTCCAATTTGCCTCATACTGCTAGCTGTCTAATATATATAACAATATGTTATACAGATATGTGTGTGTGTATATATATATATATACACACACACCTAAAATATCTATATGTGTATACATATATTCATATACTAAAATATGCTTAAGAATAGCTTGATTATCACATCTTCCAGAATATTCAAGTATTTTAATACATTTAAGACCTCAAGGAACAATTTAACACATGATAATATGCTAGAAGTAGGATTTATGGGTCAGCTCTTCCAAAAGGCCTCTTACCTTAAGCTGGCAACTCTAGCATATGTCGCATTTCGAGTAGTGCAGAGAGGAAGAGAAGCAGATAACTAGACAACCTCAAACACAGGAAGGAAAGAGGAAGGGGCTGAAAAACAGCCCTGAAGTTTCAGAAACACATGGAATAATACCCAGTACAGTTCTCAAACAATTTTTACAAGCCATGAAGCTAAACATCTGAAAAAGATTCAGAGAGGTAACTCATAAATATGGAAAGCATGATGCATCCAGGATTCAGATTCCTCTTAGAGAAGATATAGGGGCAAGGGCAGAATCACAGCTCAGTAGAAAAAACATCCATTAGAGCTGAAAATCACCACTGGTGTGCTTTTCCTCCGAAACAGAAATGGATCAGAAGAGGGCAGGAAGCATGGAAGAGAAATAGCACAGTTAAGAGAATGCATAAATTAGAACAGGGCCAAAGATGGATAGTGATGGCTCTTGATTTACAGAAAACATACCACTGAGAGGCACTGGATGATCTCAGAAGTTTGTAATAAAAACGTGCAATTTAGATTAAGGATTCACAGATACTCACAATGCTGAAGAGACTACAACAAACAATGTCGCTTCTTTCCAATCAAAAACTGTGCCACTACATTAAGTAACACTGAGACAATTGCAAGTAACACTTCAGGTATCTGTATTTAATACTAAGTCTGTTACTTGAAAACAAAGGCGCGTTCTGTATTCATCTGGATATATGAAGCTGGTCATAAACCTAAGAAAATATAGTCAATGACGAGCAATTATGCAAGCAAGGAAGTCAGCAACTCCTCTTCCATAATTTTAAGATTACCCGAAAGAAAGGAAACTCTGCAAATCTCTCCATATCCTAAATATAACTGAACAATTAACAAATAATAAACTTTAGCTTCAGTTAAAAAGAAAATCACAGAAATTAAAGCTAAAAATCAGACTGCATGACTGTTCTTATTACTCTAATATAACAGACTATTTATTGAGAAAAAGAAAACCTGTTTTAAGCTAATTTGTTATTTTAAGGTCACCCTAAAAGATTAAGAGGAAAACTGCACTGAAGGAGTATCTCATGTATCCATGAAAATGGATATGGCACGAATTTCACAAGAACAAAAGGTGTCACAGGCCGTTACGACTAGTCAGCTTAAAATTAAATATGCTTACAAAAATGGTATAAAAGCACCCGTCAGCATTGGTATAATGAAACTGAAAACCAAAAATTCAAGTTTCACAGTATTAACAGGATTATGAAGCACGATAAAGGCAGGTTTAAAATTCACATAAATGAAACAGTTATTTATGATATACACAATGCATTGCAACTGCATCAGTTACAGGCAGGGTTTCAATTGTCCAGCTAAGAGGTTATAGTTTGGGGGAGGGTAAGAAGAGATTCTCCTCTATCAGCAGCAATGAGAGACCATTTAATGAAGAACAAAGACTTAGCTACATATATAGACAAATATATGTGCATATATGTGGGCGTATGGGCGTATATCTATAATGAAAGATATATTAAAAAGTTAACATACTTAGAAAAATATTGAAGGGAAAAATGTCTTTAGTGAGGAAAAAAGTAATAGACTTCAGTGAAGAAGACAGTTAACATCTGTTCTCAGTACTGGTTTGTGAAGAAATGTAGTTAGCAAATCTTCCTCACATATTATTTTAGGACTACAAGAAGACAGAGTAACTGCAAGTATCGGTCACCTATTCAAACTAGTGTTTATTTTAGAATCTAAAATAGTCCTTACTTTGATACTAATTTAAAATCTTGTTCCTCCAGTCTTCAGTTTAGCAGGTATCATCCTCTTATGCATATTCTCACCAACAATTCTGTCAGACGGTAAAAGTACAGCACTTGGTAGATCTCAATCCTTACTATCTACCACGTCATAAAGATGCTTGAATTAGAGAAGGAATAGCCCAACAGCCACCCTTCCATTTTGAAATTACAGTTTTTAAGAATCATGTGCCTTATTTTATAACTTATCCAGGTAGAAGTATTAAAGACATTTGAGCTAAAATACACAAGCAAAGCACTTGTTCAGTCCCCCTCCTCCCCTTTCTCATGGCCATTTAGAGCTTCCTAATGAAATACATACAAATATGCTCACGTTGCATCTAATACACAAAGTAATTTATAAGTGTCTTCACAATATCTTATTTAGAAACTTCTTAGAAGAAACATTCCTAATGCAACTATTATTTTTAGATTGTTCCCCTGACGTGACTTGAATCGTGGTGGAAGTGACTAAGAAGTTCTTGAGCTCATTTTATTTAATGAAACCTGAAGTCTGTACAAATTGATTCCACTTCCTCTGAAGGATGCTTCTTCCAATAGTCACATTTTGTCTATTAGAAGATAATCAGTTATTGGCCACATTAAAATTAGGACATACACAATACAACCAATTGAAAGGGAAGTGATCTTTAACCAGTGCAAAAATTAATGTGCCTACATTCAGGTGTCAGACTTCCCAGCACAGTCAATAGAGTCAAGGAAGGGTAGGTCAGCAGGCCAGGTACCAGGCACTTATTTAAGGGCAAGACAATGGTTCCTCAAGCTACTTTGTAGTGCCTGGCTCCCTAATAACCACAATGGGAGTAGTTCCTGCAGCTCTGGTAAAACACAAACATCTCTCATCTTGAGCTAAGCCTCATCATGCACACTTTTATGTAGAACTCCAACTCTCAGATATGTTTGATATGTTTGGTAACTCAATAGTAACAGTTCTCTTGCATCTCTCAGGCAGTGGGAAAAACATGCCATGCAAAAAACTCCTAATTATCTGCCAATGCTGAGGAAACAGCAGCAGTTATCCAGCTAATGCAAGAGCACAAGAAACATCAACATCTATACAGTAATTTATAAAATCCTATTTTCAATATATTTAATTTCAAGATCTTGCAAGCAGTATTTTAACTAGGGAGCAAGAGCAGCATTTTAACTATCAGGAAGCAAACTGAGTATGTGATACAACTTTACCATGCTTCTCATCATTCACGCTATGTCACTGTGCTTCAGCCAGGGCCTGGTAATTTACAACCAGACTAGTATAAAATTTGAAGTACCTGGTTGGTACATGTCACCTATTGGTAAATGCCCTAGGTAACTGTGGTGAACTTCCTACTCCTGATTTCTTTCAGGACAAAACACAAGATAATGTAACCTGCTTACCCTGACTCAAATCCCTCCCCTTTTAGCACAGAAAACTTTCATATCTTCTTTATAAAGAACATACACACAAAAAAGCCATTTTCCTCTTGTTTTAAGGCATCAAGACAAAAATTTGAGACAGACAGGGGAGATTCTGATACCACGAAGACAGCATCTGCTGTGGAGGAAGGCAAAAGCCATGGAGCGAAGATCAAAATCTTCCTGTAACCAGCTGGTTTCTGTGGGACAGTTTGTCAAAAGGTTTGTTTTGTTTTATAAAAGAACACTACCTATAGTTAGCACCACAGAGATCTATAAAGTGTTTACAATCATGCATTTTATGCTGAGGAATCACGTTACTAATACTCACATAGAGTTTTACACAGATGAGTAGTATGATAATTAGGCAATTGTAAGTATCTATTCATTTTACTGTGCACTAATAAACTGTGTGGAAAGTGTTAGAATTTGGGATTAGAATCTCTTTCCTTTGGCTATAAAGAAAGCACATGAACTACAAAAGACATTTTGCAATAGCAATCATAGGTCCTAAATCTTTCCTACATTATTGTTAGAGAGCAGCCTCCCATGCAAATTCAGCATAACATTATTGTTTGAGTAACACAGCATAACATTATGGGCTATCACCAAAACAATATTTTCATGGTTCCATTTTTCCCCCACCAAACAGATATGTGGCTTGAACCATCTCATGGAATTTTTCTAATATTTTTATAATGAGATATTTAGCACTGTTCAGTGGCAAATCAGACACCACCACAGTTGAAAAGGTATCTGTACTGAAACAGTACTGATATGTTCTGATACCTACAATCAGAAAATCTAAGTTTTAATAACGCTGTTAGACTAGTTTGTTTAATTTTATGTGTGACATTGGAAGAATTATTTACAGAAACTCAAAGGAAAAAAGGAAAGGTTTTTTTTTAAAAAAAAAAAACCTAACAAAATATAAGTTTACAATAGTCCATTTGACTCTCATTGAATATAAACACACTAGTCATGCAATGCAGTATTGACTACTCATTTCAGATTAAGCAAAGACATGGCAAGCAATTTGCTTACTGTGGTGTTCTGACATGTTCTAAAACAATGAAACTGCAAATCAGACAGCATATATGAAAATGCCCCAAACACAAATCTATTTCTTAAGTTTATTTTGCATCCAGTACTAACTCAAGAAATGTAAACTAGGTTATGAATCATGCAACACACCAGTGGGTTAACTAGCACCTGAAATACCAGTGCTCAAAAAAATGTGCCCTTTCCTGAAATCATACTTGTCACTAGTTACATACAAATTATGCAGTTTGCTTCCTCAACTCAACAGGTTAGTTGTTCTAATTATCTGCCTAAGGTCGTCTTTAGTCAATGGAAAGAGATTGGTATCTCTAGAAGGCAAATCATTCTATGCCAAAAGATATGTTCAACACCAGACAAATAATTTTTAGACAAGTAAAGTTCAGCTAGGATTTATCCCTTTGCATCCAGTGCTAAAACAAAGCCATGCTGTGATCCAAGCACCAGAAGGAAAAGGTCTAGTTTCAAATGTTCTCTTTCGCTGCTGGGGAAATCTCAGAGCTTAACACAATACCTAAATCCTTTTTGTAACTATTACCACTTTGATTTATTATATCAGTGGAGCATTTGCCAAAACCGCACACATAAAGCCTTTAATAAGCATGCAAACTGTGGTACTTTCAATTTTTTTTCTTAGGTAGTTTTGATTTCTTCCTCTAAAATGACATTGGAAAAAGGAATTTGGAAAGAAGAGATAAAATTAAAGATTAAGTCTAATCACAACTTCTGGATGGCACTACAACTACCTGTTTCAAAAACAGGTTTTATTTTTGCCAACAACAGTCAAAATTGAAGAACAAGCTTTATTTAACTCTCCAGGCTTCCCCCCCGCCCAGTTTATTTCAGGTACTAGAGTTAATAGTGCAAACTAGAAAGTTTAAATTAACCATGCTGACTGAATCTCTGCAAGAAAATGTCTGAGTCACTAGGACAAGTAAAAAGCATGAAACTCTAATTCTGTTAAAGAAAACGGTATCATATAAACATCTTGATGCTTACAAAAATGTAACAATTGTATTTCCAGTGGTATAAGTGGGAAGACTAAACAGTCCATAATGTTTTATTGAATTTCTGTGTTTGGATCCTTTCTTCTTTGTATTTTCAAACTTTCTCAGTTCACTGAGATTCCTTTACAAACTATAAAGGAATGCATTGATTATAATGTTTTGGAAGAAGTCCTAGAACCATTCTGTTGTATGCTAAAATCTTTTCTTAGGAATACTACAGTTTTTCTAACAAGGTAACACACTAAAGACATTTTGAAGGCCATCTATTTCTCAAGTGATTTAAGCACATGAGATCATAAACATGTTTTGAATTTAGGAATTAAGGGAAACCTTAATTTTTTTTCAAGCAAGTTTTGTTAGCTAAGGACCAATAAAACAACCACCTAGGTGTAGAATACCAGCCACATAACCTCATAGGTGAAGGTGCTAAGAGATAAGCTTCTTTAAATGCTCACGTTCTAATATACCGTCAGTATTCTGAAACACTAGACTGTGTGCCCCAGAAAAGAGCAATGTCTGTGCCAGTGTCATCCTGGCAGACACTGGCATTTTAGCATAAAATTCCTCTCCAAAGCAGCCATGCTCTGCTGGGCAAGACAGACTGGTGGGGAAGAGCCATGCTACTTGGCACTACTGTCACAGAACAGGAATCTTTGCTGGCAGTAAAACTTCAAGCATTCAAAATAAAAAATTAGGGATGTATTTTAACTTATTAATTTTTTTAAAACAATATAAGAGAAAAAAATTTTTTTCCTGTGCTGTCTGAAAACATGCAGTGCTTCTGAGGGCTCAGTACCTCCAAGAAACTTGTGATTGAACCTTGGAACGCTCTGATGCCTGAAAAGGCCTGTGGTATAACTTAAATATGCTGTACAAAATGTGATAATTTGAAAAAAAAAACCAACCCAACCAGTTTTTAAAAGGAGGATCTTGCTTTAAATTTGTGCTGAGAACATCCCAATAGCATAAATATTGCAGTTTTGTCCCTTCCATCCTCACTTGCCTACAAATAGATAAATACTACGTTCAAACAATTTAGCAAGGCCTCTGCTATCTCACTTTATAAAACATGAACTATTGAATTCAACTCACGCCCACCATTTACATATAATCACCGCTAGAGTGCAAAAGCAAAAAATCCAGGACTGCCATCAGACACAGTCATCATTTCACATTTATGTTGAGTGAATCTTACCACTCCCTTTGGTTTGATATTAACACAAATTGATGAAATGCATTTTGAAACTATTCAAAGAAATGTATTCAAAGAGTAGTGGTCAATGGCTCAAAGTCCAGATGGAGATCTGTGACAAGAGGTGTCCCTCAGGAGTCCATACTGGGACCTGTGCTGTTTAATATCTTCATCAATGTTATTGACAGTGAGATTGAGTGCACCCTCAGCAAGTTTGCAGATGACACCAAGCCAAGTGATGCAGCTGCTGCACCAGAAGGACAGGATGTCATCCAGAGGGACCTGGACAGGCTGGAGAAGTGGGACTGTGAGAACTTCATGAGGTTCAACAAGGCCAAGGCAAGGTCCTACACCTGGGTCGGGGCAATCCCTTGTTTCAGTACAGGATGGGTAATGATATGATTGAGAATGCCTCTGCAGAGAAGGACTTGGGGGTGCTGGTTGATGAGAAGCTCAACATGAGCTGGCAATGTGCACTGGCAGCCCAGGCCAAACGTATCCTGGGCTGCATCAAAAGAAGTATGGCCAGCAGGTCAAGGGAACTGATTCTGCCCCTCTATTCCTCTCTTGTGAGACCTCATCTGGAGTATTGCGTCCAGGTCTGGAATCCTCAACACAAGAAAGATATGGAGCTGTTGGAACAGATCCAGAGGAGGGCTACAAAGATGATCAGGGGGCTGGAGCACCTTTCATAAGATGAACAGGCTGAGAGAGTTGGGGTTGTTTGGCCTGGAGAAGAGAAGGCTCTGAGGAGGTCTTCTAGCAACCTTCAAGTACCTGGAGGGGACCTACAAGAAAGCTGGGAAGGGACTGTTTACAAAGGCTTGTAATGACAGGACTAGGGGCAAAGAGTATAAACTGCAGAGGGAAGATTTAGACTAGATATAAGGAAGGACTTCTTCAGTGTGAAAGTGGTGAGGCACTGGAACAGGTTGCTCAGAGAAGTTCGGGCTGCCTCATCCCTGGAGGTGTTCAAGGCCAGGTTGGATGGGCCCTTGGGCAGCCTGATCTACTGGGAGGTGTCCCTGCCCATGGCAGGGAGGTTGGAACTAGATGATCTTTAAGGTCTCTTCCAACCCAAACTGTTCTATGATTCTATGAGTTTATGGAAAAAATGCATTTTTTCCTATAAGAATGCTTCTGGGTTATTTATTAGAAAGTAGTAATGTGGTCTTATTGGAACTAATAATGACTAAGAAAGGATACTAGTCAAAGGGAGAAAGAGTTACACGAAGAGAGAATTTCTACCCAAAAGAGAAAAAAATATTGTACAGGATTGTACTCTGAAGATTATTCCTGACTGATCAAACAGACTAACAACAAACTGGGTTCTCTGTATTCCACAGCTGGGTGCTATTCCATAAACACAAGCCCCTTACATCTTCATTTTTAATAGACACAGGGTTAAAAATAAAAAAGATAAATTATGAAGTTGACTTGATCTTGCAAACATGGTGCAAGCTGGATATTTGTTAAGATTACTTAACTCACTAAGAAAGTTATAATTTCAGATTTTTTAATGTCTATAAATCTGAGAGTCATACTACAGAAATATGCAAGCTATTAGATTGCTCTGTCATAAATTACTTGAAGTTTTTTAGAGAGAAAAGGAAATGAAACTTTTAGCATGATGAAACCAGATTGTCACGGCTCACTGAGAAGAAAAATAAAGCAACGTGGTATTTAAAAAAGCTGTTATAATTGCTGGTTTAGATGTACTTAAGATTTAAATATCTAAACAAAGGATTTGAGTTAGGTAGGAAACAAATACGTAAGTAAATAAATAAATGTTGCTTTGCTAGCTTGTTTTCCTGATCTCCATAAGAAGACTCAAACCTCTTTGTCAAGCCACCACCACTTTAAATACATTCTTTCTTTGCAGTCTCTCTTTGTACCACTGTTCTCAGCCAGAATAGTCAAAAAGTGTTAATACAACACTGGTTACTCAACCAAGCAACCGGACTTTAAAAGGAACTTGAAATTTGGCAGTATAAGCAGAAGTGAAAAACAGATGCTGAAGATGAAGTGAAGATCCACACCAATATCAAGAACATCAGAAATACGGAAACGCAACTGGAACATTTAGAAAGGAAAGGAAAGGAAATCCTAGTACAAACTACCAAGCTAATTTCTTTAAATGTCCTTCAGAGACAAAATGGAATTTTGTAAGCACACACACTCAAGAACTGGCTAATACTTTTAGCTGAAGAATAGCTCAGTGAACTTCAGTTATATTTGATAATTACGGTTCTAAAATCAACAGTAAGTGTCCCATGGTCATTAAGTCATGAGGAAAGAAGTAGGATGAAGAAAAAGAATGGAGAAGAGAGTGTAAGATTTCAAGTGGATGCCTTTCATATGTAAGGACACATCCAGACAAAAGCAGATATATTTGTTCATACACAGAAGCACCCAAGGAGAAAGTAAGTCAGGCTATGATGATACAGGACAAGTGGAGAAACCAAACTATTTTGTGAAGAATTATTTGCATACTGAAACAAATACCCAGCTCATCTCTTAATCCAAAAATAGTAATTTAAAAATAACCACTGACACCCACAATCTATTGTGAGTGTTTTCCAATTTGAAGCATAAATCAAAATAAAATCAAATAAAACACTAATCAGAAATGAGGCATATTAGATCTGTAATATATGCAGGCTTCAGTGGCTTAGCATTTCCTAAGCCTGGATGACAGTGTATTTGCTTACACATAGTATTACGGAACAGTCATCTACTGAAGGTTAAATCTAAATAGAAGTGCAAAGATTCAGAATAAATAACCAAGAAGACAGCATTTGATGTAACCTTTTCTGCCACAGCATAAGAATTTATCTCATCAGAGATCTTCTTGCACTTCAGTGTCAGATAAGAAATGAATCTCTTTTGCACTACCACCTTTTAGTGTCTGTGGCTGACATCTGTAATGCACCAAAGCAGTTATTGTGAGAACCTAGGAACAAAGCTATAAAGACCTACCAAAGAATTTGAACTACTTGCCGAAATCCCTGATATAGTTAGTAGATAAGCAGGGATTTAGATAACGCTTACTTATGAGACAATTTTTTAGCCTGAATACTTCTAGTATCTTCACAAATACTTTGTAGAATAAGGTACTGTCGCATTGCAAGTAAATGTATGCTAGAGTTTCTTACTCAAAAGTTTTTGTAACAGCTTAAAAACAAATAAGCAAAAAATCCTCAAGCTGTTGTGGTACTGAACTTGTGCAGAACTCATTGAAGTCTATTGAGGATAAATCATTAGCATGCATGTAAGTAACCAGTCAAAAGTCCAAGGATCACCACCAGGCAGCTGCTAACCAGCCCCTTAATGACAAGACAGTTCAGGAAGCAGTAACTCCCTCCTGCTCCTGCACACAGATGTGCTTTTTGCCTCCCCACGAGTTCTGCTTGAAAGAAAAGCGGAAGATAAGCATGACACACCAGGGGTTTCTGTAGGACCGGCTCGGAGCAGTTTACTGGGAAGCCTGAAACAAACATAGCCAACCAAGCAAGTACAACAACCTCTGTCCCACTCTGGGGAAAAGGTGTACATGTAAATACTGATCAAGCAGAGAACAGTGGAAGCTGCTGACTGTCAGGGAGGGAAGCATGCAAAAATACACAACACCAAAACGCATATATATGAAATTCTTGATTCACTTTCTTGTGATGATGGGTAGTGCTGGGGTTTATTTGCAGTATGAAGACAGCTGATGTGTTCCTATGAATATGCAAATATACCCCACAGGCATAATTTTCAATATTCTTCCCCAGACAGTGTAAAGAAACTGACTCCCATAGCAAACAAGTAGCTGTCCTCAAAGAATAACTGGCCAAAGAAAAACCACTCCTTCAGAAAGAGTGCAAAACAGTGCATTATTTGTAGCAGGTATTACTTTCGTTTCTTGATATGAAGGACATACTGATACTACATTGAAGAAGAAGTAAAAATAAGAGTACAAAGTAGCTGAAAATCTTACCCTTTCAGAGTAGCATATGACCCTTTGTTCTTATCCCACTTTAACAATATTAAAAGCAATGAAGGATTTCAAGAAAAGTGATGAACAACATACTAACTGAAAAAAGCAGACACTTCAGAGGTGTACAGATGTATTTCTGTATGCATTCTTGTATATCTACTTAAATTTCCCAATTTAGAACTGTAGAATCAAGGATCTTATGTCAACTTTTACCTAGCTGGAAAGACAAAACCTGTGGAGCAATTGTAATAGTTCTGAGGTGAATATGGTTTCAACAATTTTTTTTTTATATACTCTAGTCACCAAAAAGCAGTTGTTTTACCTCTTGATATTAAGCAAAGCCCAAGGTATCCCCGTGGGAGTGTTGAAAGCAGGTAATAATTTCTCTCCAAGCTCCACTGCCTTTTTTCGGAAAACCTGGAAGTTAGGAAGAAACAAAGTGTTGGAACATGAATTGTTGCTCCCACTACATGAATTTAGATAAAACCATTATTGAGCATATAGTGTAAGTTATGTCAACACAACAAAGCATCCCTGTTGTTTTAGAGTGATGTCAAAGGAACAAGGCAACACAACCTGTTTTTCATTACACACGGTACTGGGACAACTCAAACAGTATGATCACACAGTTGTGATGGCCAGAGGACCTGAATCTGGCATGACTAGCATCAAGCCAGAGACATCAGCATAGTCTCATCTGCTCTGGCTGGCACAGAGCTGCTTGCACACTCCCTGCTGTGCCTGCCAGGTGCTCTGGGGTTGGGAAAAGGAGGGCATTAGTTGGGCACGCTGCTGGATCCAAGCTGGCTCACAGGCAGCTGCTTGCCCTGAGTGAAACCTCCTCCCTTAGCAGCGGAGACACTGTTGCAGAAATGCTGCCTTTGCTCTGTGTGAGGTTTATTAACAGCAGTTCAGAGGGCTGTGGGAACCCAGGCCAAACTGCTGTGCACCTGCTGTCCTGCAAATGTGCTGCACAGGCAATCTACAGCAAAAACAACCCTCCTCCCTGTGCACTCAATCCCCTATTCCCACTCCCTTCTCTTTCTCGAGCACCCACCCCACCCCCAAAAAGACATTTTTGCAGCACCACAGTCTTTATGGACCTTTATGGACTCAGATGGCTTACACACAGATAGGGATAAATGAAATAATTACAAAATTGGAATATACCCCTGCAGATAACTGAGACCTAACTGATCTTTAGTACCTAAAATACTTCAGCTTTCTTCTTAAGAACAAGAAGTGGAAAGACATCAAATGATTAACACGTGCCCACAAGAATGACAAACAATTTAACATCAGGAACTTCTACCTCCAGAGAAATAGTTACAAAGCTAAAACAAAGGGGATTTTGCTCTCCTTCAGCTGCCAGTTTAGCTCAGGTTGCATTAACCTTACTATTTGAACACCGAGTGCTCTAGTAAGAGAATTTTTAATTAGAAGCAATATTGTTCCAACTTAAATATAGAAACCTATTTAGTGATTTCAATATGTGGATGTTCAAGGCCTATTTGCTTGGAATTACACTGGGATTCTGTGCAACACTGAAAGGGATTATCCCAGGTGCAGTAGCCAAAATAGCAAAGTCACCTTCATCATTCTCTCTTTCTAATGTCTCTCTTCAATTCATTTTCTCCCTCCCAGCATATTTATGATGAATTTTTATTTATTTATATATTAGAAATCAATTCGTACATCTGATGCATGTCATGATGTAGCCAAGTGCAGTATAGCAAATTTTCAGAGAAGGAAAAAATTCATATATGTTTATGTGAATGCATAAATAAAGACATTTGCTCGTAAGAAGGAGGCAATGAAAATTCCACATAAATAAAATACAATTTATAAAATCCTACTTTCTAAAAGCCACTTTGAGCAAAGGCTTTTTATTATTGTAAAATACATGATCAGGAGAGAATACAAATTTGGAGATAATCACATTACCATAAAGAAGCTCCAGACTACCCCATAGTCCATTCACATGACACAGATCTCAAGATTTCTATGACAACAGCCCAAGATTTAGAATTGCAGTGCAAGATATTTCGAGGGAGGTTAAGTAATTTGAAGCCAAATTATGGCTGGAGTCAGAAGAATTTTTTAAGTGGATTGCATGTGAGTGCTGGTAGAAACTTGAAGCACAGAAAACAATTTGCTAGGAAATCCTTTCATAATCCATGCCATTTCTGACTTCCTGGTTTACTGATTTCATGGATTCAGATGAGAATTAGGATTTGTAATCTTCATCCAACACATAATTTAGGCTCCCCAAGGGTCAAAACCTTGAGGAATATTCAGAAACAGTTGGTGCAGAGTACAATTATCTCTTCATACATTTCCTTGAAAGGAGTACCAGGAGCACATAAGCTTTTCCTTCTTTACACCATACTATGCGGCTGCATTTTTCACCTTGGTCTATGGAACCGAAACCTCTGCTTGCTTTCAGCACAGGAGAGGCCTCCTTAGCCTTTCACAACATCTGGCCCTATCAACTCATCAGCTTACCTTAGCACCTCTGCCCTGAAACATTTGAGGATTAACAGGAGAGCAGTTACTATGTTCCTCTCAAACACTGGGCACACAAGGACCCCGAATTTCTGTAGAAGCACATGATGCACAGCTTAAAATCCTATCTTTTGCCATATGTAAAGGGGACAGATATTTTATTTTATGCAATGCGATTAAAGGTGCCATATGTGCTCTCTTTAGATGTGTATTTAAGGACAAGAGGAGATCGCCTTTCCAAAAAGCACATACGTTTTAACCATAGCAGTGGCAGGAAGAATCAGTAACTGCTGTCCCTTATAAGCTGTATTAATCCTTCATCATTAAAAAGATTACATGCAAGCTCAGAAAGAGGTCTCTTACAATAACTGCTTCTGGACAAAAACGTAACATTTTAGTATCTTAATTAAAGAGCTGATGTACAGCAGTAATGCTTTATTTTCAAATATTTCTACCAAATCACATTTTTTTTCTATTGTACTTCTTTTCTAAATTACCAATTACTTTCAAAATAAAATTGCCTGCTTCATGGAAATGTCAAAAATAACGGTTATTTAAAAATAAAGACATCTGATATGAAGCAGTAAGTATTGTTCATACAAGGATACACAAGGAAAATGTAATTCACTCCTAGTAAGGACAGTGCTCTGAACACCAACACTGGAACATACAGTGAAGCTGGGCATTCTAACTTCTTGTCCAATGTCCACCTCTTTCCATACAGGAAACAATATTCCTAGCAGGCAACTACAAAATGACAATTGAAAAAAAATTTTTAAACCATCAAACAATTTTGGAAGAAGTCTTGAGGCAAAGATGCTTTTCTTGTTTACAAGAGAATTCCAACAACTTATTACTAATGCATGCAAGTGATTTCCCTTCCCCCTTCTGAAGTTAAAAAAAGTCAGCTACGGACATCATCCAATTTTGTCTCCAGGGCTAATGTAATATGGCTGAAATACCAACTGCTAAATCACTATCTGTTAAGAACGACAGTATAGGCAAGAATTACAAGAATATAGCAACACCCTGAATGACTGAACACAAGAAACAGTAACTTTACACAGCAGAATTATACTCTTTCACCAAAGCTAAAATGGTGAAGGATTTTTTAATCCTGTGTTTTTTAATTTGCAGCTTCAACAGTTAAAAAATAATAATAGCAAAAGTGGGTGTTGTAATTATTGCACACCATCCACACTGTTCACTGTGTTTTTCTTTTGCAGAATCTTCTAATATTGGACAAGAAATAATTATTGCACAGGGAAAGATTTTTTTCAGATAATAAAAGTAGACAAAAGATAGAAACTTCTACATAATATCTCCATTGCTGACATGAATTCCGACTTTTTGCCACGGCCTAAGCTCTCCCCACTATCCCTCAAGTAAAGTCATTTTGTGGAAGGTAGAATGTATGACAGTCATTACTGAGATGCACAGAGCAAAGGCAGAAATGACAGAGCAAAAAAAAGAGAGACATCATATCTATAATAAAGGAAAAGATCTACAGCAAAAATTTCCATCCCAGTGGTTATCTTGAGAGGCTCAAGGAATTTTCATGGCCTCTCATCATCAGTGCTCAGCAAGCAGTAATAAATGTTGACTCACATGAAGCTCTTCAACTGGATCACACCTGTCTGACAGAAGCTGTCGCAGTCCTGTGCCTGCACCCACCCTTCTCTCCACAAGTAGCTGTAATTGTGTAAATATTTACCTACAAGTATAAAAGTCTACAAACCAGTCCCAAGACCTCCATGACTTGTTCCACTGTTCCATCATACATAGACTGCATACTTTTTAAGGAAAAGGACTGTCCCTTCATCAGCAATCAGTAAGCTACATCATCACCAAACCCTTCTTTTAAATTGAGGTTTCAGAGGAAAATAATATGCCTACTTTTAAAAAGCACCCAAACCACTAAAAAATGCACCAAGGTGTAACTCAGTTAGACACTACACTAAAAGAAAGAAAATTATTCTAAGTGAAACAATATTACTCAGGAAAGAAAATATTTGAAACCACTCAGAAATACATGATCAGTATGTAACACTATAGTTAGTTAGAATGTAAAGTACTTTCTCAAGCATTTCTCTCTAATTTAATTTTTGCCAGAAGGCAGATTTTAGATGCGAGACAACCCTTTTTAAACAAAATGTATTATTAACATTATAAAAAGTTTATGTAAGTTCTCTAACAAACTTGTATGATAATGATTCTCACTGTATGACAGTCTTGCATAAGAAGTTTCTTCCATGGAATAAATACACAGACTCTATCCCAGTCTGTAGTCATACTTGTAATTAAAATTAGTACTAGAACAAATTAGATACTTATTATAGTCACATAATAGTTTATACAAAAGATGGAGTCGCTACATCTTCTACCAACAACTCTGTTTATATTAGTAGGTTATGAATTGTTAGTTAAAATAAGCTCAATGCTCAGTAAAGCAGCACCTGCATTCTCCTCCAAGTTACCACTCTCAAGTGCCTTACAACACAAAAAGCATGCCAAATTCTGTCACCATCACTCCAAACCAACAATTCTTAACAATGTTTGAGTATGCAGTAACACATAAACAATAAATCCACCTCACTGTTGCACACGTACAGTTTTCCTGTTCCTGTCTCCGTTCCACAGGCAACACATACACCAAGCCAGGGAGCAAAACGTTATTTTATCACTCCATGAGATGTTCTTAATTATTTTTGAAATACATATAACTATTTTTGGTCTTCATAAGACAAAACAAACTAGATTGGGAACTTCCCCTACCCCACAACCTCAACACAAGCTGCTGGGAGGTATGGTTCTGTATGACACCACACTTATGTATGTCATAATTCCCAACACCAAAGCTCATCCAGTTCCTCAAGTTATTATCTGCATCTCCCGTTCTACTGGAGACTGGTAGCATTATTACTGAAAAAGGCAAGGAAAGTAAACACATTTTCATATACAGTACTTCCATCAGCAGTTTTCCTACAGTATTTTTTTTCATAATAAAAATATCCTTATTTTTCTCAAATATCACTGTATTTCAGTAAGGCACCCTGGCTTAGAAAAGCTGTTTGGGTATGGGGTTTTTTTTGCTTCAGCTTATTTTGTGTCACTGACGCAAATGTAGAGGCTTTGGATGTGAATTAGGACAGAGACAGAAACTTCGGATGAAAAAGAAGCAGTGATATTAATGAACTAAGTTTCCCAAACATGTGCTTAATTTACAGCAGTTACATTCTCTATACAACCTTGTGGCATGTAGATATCAAAAGTGTATTTTTTTGTTTAATGGTTTTAGAGAAAAAATAATTCATTTAAAAGGGACTGTTACAAGAGATCATACATTCAGACCTATGTTGCGTGTATTACAAGACCCAACCCCGCAATAAATCAGATTTTGTAGACTCTTCTGTACATTATCAAATCTTATTAGGAAAACTGGCATTCCAACAAAGAAATGAGGATCTGCCTGCAACGATGCAACTGCAGAGCTAAGCCCAGATCAACTGGAGAGCACTGGCTTTCATTACAGCACAAGAATGTTACCTCCTCTGGATAAACAAAACCATTTCCTTTAGCTACAATAACAAACCCCTTTGAAAATGTTAGATTATCTCATCATAGATTTAATTGCTGTTGCTAATCAGGAAGAAAAGAAAACACAACATGCTACATTATCGTAAATTTAAGAACAGCCAGAATTCTGCCTTAAAAATCTTCCATATGAGAGTAACCTGAACTTAAAATTTAACACCAGAAGAAATAATCCTTTTTTTTTCAACTGACAAAGACATTTTTTCCACATTTCTAATTCTGTCAAATTAAGCAATTTTTTTTCATTTTTGTTTTATATTTGCAGATAGAAACTGACAAGCCACTAAGTAAGATTTATTGCTTTCTTTCCTGTACCTGACTGCCTTTCCCAGTAGGGTAAGGAATAAATATTTAAAAGCAAAATCAGAAACCAAATGAATAGGGACAGGCTGCTTTGCAGCTCAAGAACACTGACTAGCAATCCATTCAGTGTAACAAATGCCGATTTACGTTTAAAGCTATCTGCTAACAAAAGAGAACTCTTAGAACTTTTTCCAATATCGTCTTTGCTGAAAAACAATCCAGGGTTTTTGCTATGTTTGCATTTGTTTTATTTTTGTAATGCAAGATTAGAAATGCTATGAAAATGTCACTCCACCTGACATACCAGAATATATGAAATAGCATAAGCTGAATTCTTCCAGTATCTTCAATACCAAGGGATAACACACTTAACATGTCATGTTATTTAAAAACGTTTCCTATAAGGTATTTTCAGTGTTTATGACATCTGGATAAGTCACTCAGCTGCTGACATTAATTCAGCAGCAATTACTACTTTTACAGTTACCATCACCTTGACACTAACAAGTTGTTTTGAGTTTAACTTAATTCAGTCCTCACTTAGCAGCTGGATGAGCCAAGTCAGTTACAAATTATCTGTGCTATACAAGGTGTTATACAGTTAACATTACATTTACAGTTAACTGTGCTATACAGTTAACATTTCTGGAACAAGCATTGTAATGACTGACATCAATGTGGTAACTAGTACCAAGAGAAGGAGCCCAGGGAGCTTCATTTAGGATCTTGACAGTATTTACTGTACATGCAGATCCAGAAGTGCCAAAAGCATGTTTTGAGTATTTTCCCCAGGAAGTAGATAGGGTCCAAGATCAACTTGCTAGGTCTGGGCCAGCTCTGGTCCTGCTGGAACCGAGAGGAGCATGTGTGAAATGCCGCACCAATGCAAGAGCCCATCGCCGGCCCAGGGCTGCACCTAATCTCATGTTCTCCTACCACAATACAGAAGAGGGCAGTGTATTAAAAATGAGTGGCTCTGCTTGAGGCTATGCTTGAATGGTCAAAGAAAAGCTAGAGCTAATCAGCGTGACTACACATGTTGACACAAGTCAGCATCATGCTCCTCAGCAGTCTTGATTCTGGGAAGGCTTTACAGTTTGCAAGCATAGTGTCAGACATAAAGCATGTCTGCCCATCCTGTACTTCTTCACGCAGAGTTAATAAGGCCCCAGGGTCTTGGGGACTAGGGTGTCACTGATGGCCAAGCAGAGCAGACACGGTTCTCCTGGGGTTGCACTGACTTGGAGGTTGGGCTTAGCTGGATGCAAGGTTCCACTACAGGGACAAGGGTATGCTTCTGCGCTTAATAAAGCATCCCACATTGCCTATACTGCCCTAGCCAAACCCATTGACAGAAGCATCCCAGGCATAGGCAAACTGGACAATCATGAGCTGACTACACTCCGGAAACATAATTATATGAGCACTGTTTCCATAAAATCGCAGTGAAAGAAACAAAGCATGCTTTAGCTCATTTAGAAAGCATGATTCATCACTTTCACATGTGAATTTTGACCAGAGAAAGCAGTATTTTATTTTATTGAGAACTTAAACAAGTCACGCCTTCCCTGGAGAGTAGCAGAACTCAGCCGATTGGGTTTCCATCGGATGGGGATACCGGCAGAGGGAGCACAGGTTAGCTGTTACCACAGCACAGTGGAGGGGCATCTTGGGGTTAGGAGACATCAGAAAACCCAGGAAAAAAAGATTAAATTTTAAACCAAGTTTATTAAATAACTCCAGATCCTCTCCTCTCATAAAAATTCTCAAAGGAGCACTAGTATTCATACAAACCTCCCACATATAAATAATATCACAGCCATATAAAGCAGGAGGAATGATTCACTTAAAAACAATGACAATCAGCAGCCATTCCACAATCCTGCCCAGCATCTACCAACCTACCATACAGTGCTCAGCTGGAACGCATGAAAAAAACAAATCGTTTTCAGTGAAGAACACATGGAAAATATAGATTTTATAGTAAAAGATGACTTTCTATCCCAATATAAGGTTGAAATAGCCATGGAGTAGAATTTATTAAGAGTCCTTCAGTACGAAAAGCCAAAGCTTATATTTGACACATCTGTGAGAGCAGCAGGGATCAGAGTACTCAAACCTTGTGAAAGCTCTTGGCACCCAAGATGATGTGGCAATTCAAGAAGGTGCATGTAAGTTTTCAGCTTTTGGAAACCATGATTGTAGAAGTATGCAAATAATCACACTGGAAAGATTCAGACAGCTTGTGGTTTCTGTGAGCGATCTCCCCTGCAAAATGCTAGAGCAGTACGTGTCTTTTTCACAACGTGAGGAAAAAATAAGCACTGGTAAACTGTTAGGTATGTACTGTCCTCTCCAGAATACTCTAGTATGATGGTCAACTGTGTAGAAGCAAATAAACTCTTAAAAGATGCTTATTACAAAAATTAGAGCACATCTGGGAAGCACAGGAGAATCCTGTCTTTTATTCAATTAGCCTGTTTTGTTATGATTTCACTGATGGCAAAAAACCCCCAAAACAACAAAACCCCCCCCCCAAACAAAAACCCCCCACAAAACAAAACCTGTCTTTTCTACCTGGTTCTTGTACCAAAGAAGTTACATAGTACCATGAAGACCAACTGAGAGCCACCCTCCTAGCCCCAAAAGCACTGTAGAGAACTTAATCAAATGGAAGTAACTCGATTATTTAGATTTCCAGATTTAATCCAAACTTACATAGCAACAAGAACAAAACCCCCCAAGTTATCAGCAGAAATTACTTCAGTTGTTTGGATTTTTTTAATGTCTAGGAGATACATTGTGTTTGAAAATTGTATTTTAGGAAGGCCAGTAATAAATGGTGCAAACTGGCATGAAGAAGGAAAGGCATAAAACAAAGAATGATTAATGTACAGTAATTTATACACATCTGACTTGCACTTCAAAATTGGAATGAAGGAATAAATTGCTAAATAAGTGCAGGATTAAAAAATAAAAAGGGAAGAATTTATCTCAGTTATAGTTATTTCCTTTTGTGCTATTCATGTGTACTTAAGATTGCTTACAGACATAAACTCCAAAAACTATTTAACAGGAAGAACTTTTAGACCACAAAAGTAACTGTTTATTTATC
Source organism: Piaya cayana (assembly GCA_013389865.1). NCBI lineage: Eukaryota > Metazoa > Chordata > Aves > Cuculiformes > Coccyzidae > Piaya > Piaya cayana. Next base: position 45,569 of record WAAB01023401.1, on the reverse strand, counting down.
TACTAATATCAAGAATGCATTAGTTTTTTTAAAGCTTATGTATACTTGCACAATTAAAAGCTTAGCTATAATCCATTAGTACCCATAAAGCACATGAACTGACCATTTAATAGTATCTCTGTTGCAATTATTCAAGAAAAGGTGGTGATGAATGTAGTAAACAAACTTTTAACAATTGCCTGTAATAAAAGGAATTTGTTAGGTGTAAAAGCCTTTGAGAGTTCCTCATCCCAACTCAGCGCAGCCTTAATTTTTCAAGAGGTGAGATGCATAGCATCCACAAAGAGTAATGAATAGTGAGTTGGACTTACTGCATACGTGAGATCAACTGTACACTGGCAACTGGCTCCTGAGGCCCAAACTGCAGGTATGAAGACTCATGCCTTCAAAAGCAGTGCTCAAATCTTTTTTGAAATCCCACATCACCCCAACTAACAGCTCAGTGTCAGTAAACGTGTCGAAGATTTGGGATGCCAGTCTTGTGTCCTGTCAGCAAGAGAAAGCCTGGAATCTCAGGTCTCCAGTCAAATAAAGCATGTATTTCTAAGAAGTGCAGATCGCAAGCTAGCAGTCATTAAAACTGTCAACAGCCCATACCTAACACTGTAAGTTTTAAATCTCCCCTTTTACCCAATATCCATGTAACTGGAACAAGATATAAACCCACTATATAGGTATTAACATTTGTATGTCCTGCTGCTCTGAACAAGAGGCAGAACTGTAAGAGGCACCACACAACAGCACAAATGAATGACAGACACTGTCACTAAAAAAACATCTTCCCAAAACTTCTCCATCTGTAACAGATCAAACCTCTTCAAACCTGCCAGATGTCAGGAGCACAAAACGTGTCACATATTTAGTGCTCAGGTCTCCTACAATTAAGGAGGATAATGTGCAAGTACACAAATAACCTTATATATGTATTTGAAAAAATACTGGATATAAGTAAATACAAATGGAATTAAAAATACAGCATATACAATGGAAACTCATTATACTGTGAAGCGATATGGAAAACATCTGGATGTCATGTTAGGGGTTTGTGTTCTTCCTGATTAAGGAAACAGCTGCCTTAGTAAAATTACTCATACCCACCAGTAATGAAGAGTATCTTTTAGGACAATTTCTCTGTTAAGCCACAAGCATCTGCTTCCTAATTTTCTTTTTATTTAATCTTGTGTTCCCAGCCCAAGTGCTGTAAGAACAAATTTAAATAGCTGCCTCATTTTACATCTTGCAAGCTATGGTATCTAAACAAAGAATAGCATTTTGCATATGAAACTCTCCTGTCAAGCAGGTGACCGTTGAGAGGTGATTTGCAACACCATCTGTGTGAAAGCAGGGGGTGGGGTGGAAGAGACTAATAAACTTTGCATGGTGAATCAATAATTACATCCTTAATGTAGCATAAAGTACTAACAGGAGATTCATTCCTGGCCTTGTAAATCTGACTGCTTCTTTTAATTCCAATACCATTAAGTGATTTAGAGTGATGCTTTCACTCTAAAATAACCTCCTAGACCATGGTGGCAGGCACAGAAAAAGCTGATATTTTTAAGTTTGTTCCAGCTGTTAATGCAGAGTTTTAAATGATGCTTATCAAATATACAACATGAACAGCATACCAAGTATGCCTACTTTAATTGATCTCCTGTTCATTTTTTTTTCCTAACTTAATTTGCTTACTTTAATATTATACTCCAACATCAGAATAATAGCTTCATGAAATGACTCTCAACATTTGGAATCAAAAGCATCCTTGGGCAAAATGGTCTAAAAATCAGGCTCTCTAATATGCTTCCATCTTCCTTGAACTGACCACTAACCAATGGGCACCTGCAGAATGAACCTGGTCAGCTCGCTGAGCCAACAGAAAAAGATATCTACTCTGCCTTTTTACTCTGGTCCCTCTCTGACAACAACAGAAATATTTTAGGTCAGGTATCTGTATTACTCAGGTCAGTCCTCAAATGGCTAACATTTATATTGAAATGTCCTCAGACAAGGTAGCACTGAGTAGCATTTCTCCAGACAGCTCAGGGTTTATTCCTTCTGGGGAGAATTACTCCTGTATCTGCAGAACAGTAGTCATGGGTCTGCAGTCGTAGTGCTGTGGGCCCTAGGAAAGAGTTTTCCTTTTCCCTGTTGGTTTTCACACAAAGTGCTCCTGATGTCCAATGAGCTATTATGTGAAACTTCACTTCACATGAAATTGTGAGTAAAAGCTCACAGTATCACAGAATGGTTGAAGCTAGAAGAGGCCTCCAGTGGTCATCTAAGTCCAACATCCCTGCTCAAACAGGTAGCCCAGGACCATGCCCAGATGGCTTTTCAGTATCTCCCAAGGATAGAGACTCTACAGCCTCTTTGGCTAACCTGTGTAGTGCTCAGTCACCCTCAAAATAAAAACATGTTTCCTGGTATTCAGAGGGAACCACCTCTGTTTCAGTTTCTGTTGAAAGTTTTATATAAATATTATACATATATTGTGGCACAGCATCAGGGCACATACAGGGCAGAGTCACAGTATAGTCCTAAGTGACTTTTGTCCAAGCTATAGCTTCAGACACTGGAACATGCTATTTATCAAAAAAAGTCTTCCCTTCTAAGGCTGTGGCAGCCCGCTTAGAAAGAAGCAAGCAGTAAAATAATAATAATGATAAGAACAACTACTAATAACTAGCAAACTACATGCAACACAGGAGATGAAAGGATGCAGGATGATAATCCAGACTGACAAATTTGAATCCTGAGGCTTTAAAAACAAGTAATGACATTGGGCACAGAACTACTGAGTTCCAGCCTTTAAATAGTCTTCATCAAACACAAAAAGTTTAAGGAATCTCATTTGCTTTAAAGTTTCCTCTAATATCCTTTACCAGATATCTTCTGTTCCTCTTCAGGTAGAGGCAGCTCCACTGACCATTAATTTGATATGTTCATGGATACAAGCAGAATAAACCAAAAGCTACTTTCTTAGAGTTTTTCTCCTACTCTTGAATAATATATCGAAGGTAATGAGTATTCACTGAAAATTATTGTCGTATATTAAGGCTGTCCCATGTTTAAACAGTACAGCACTTCTTTTAATCCTTATGCTACAACTAAAGTTGACACAGATTTTGTGATCTCAGACACTGGAAACGTCATAAATATCTCAAAAAGCAAAATAATCACAAGTACAAAGACACTGCCAATGGCCACTGTGTTAGATTTACATCAATTAACAGATTTACTTAGGAACAAGCCATTTGATCATAAAACTTTATCACTGATCTGCCTCTACCACTAGCAGCTACAGAATACTTCTGTTTCGGTTTCACATGTATGGAAAAGGAACCATGAGTTTTATCTATTCCAGTTCTAATGCTTCAGTGGCTTCTCAGATTAAATGTAAATGTTGATAACTCACAACCACTAACTTTGTAGAAACTACTTCATTCAGTTGTTCCATTAAAAACAATGGTATCTAGAAGGTGTCGTTTGGGTAAATTCAGCTGTGATTTGCAACTGTGCGAACAGCTTGGCTTGTTTCCATCACATGGAAGCTTTGTAACATTAGCAGTTGTATGACAAAACATTCTTGGAAGTTATTTTTCACAGGAGAAGAACGTGTTAAAATCTAGCATATGCTTCAGGTTACTTCCTTCACAAGACCTCTGACACGCCATCTAGTTGGCTTTTTACATAAGTAATAAGAAAAAAAAATATTTTGTATAGCAGGAAAAGATGATTTCTTAACTCAGTGCTTTCTTATTGTTGAGATTTCTCTGGACGACAATAGTCACTGAATTCTCTAATGAATAAGGGACACATTCAAAACAAGCCTAAATAAAGTGCTTGTGTATTTTCCTTAAATTAAAAAATGTGAACCTTCTTGTAGTTCTTCTTATGTAAGCCAAACAGGGGGCTTCAACAGAGAACAACTTTGATTTAAGAAGCTGCTTTTACATTGCAAGTTAAATCATCGGGCAGACTAATTCAATTCCTTTCCGTTTACTGTAGGACTATTCCTCTTACTGGACAAGCCATAAAACTAAAGTGACTAAAATATAAGGAGGCAAGCAAACATTTCCAGTTCTTAAGAGTCAGAAACAAGTGCTCTGACTGAAGAACAACCCTGCCAGCAAGTCTGAATTTATGAGCAATTCAACTGTTTCTCTGCATTTCATGCAGCTAAAACTTTAACACTTAAACCTCAAAATCATTCTTATAATTAAACAGTCATAAGATGCTCTCTCCAACTACTAACATCATTTTTTAATGCACTGAGTATCTAGAGAAAAAAATGGTCAGAAGTATTCATAAAGATTTCAAGTATGCATATTAGCATATATAGGTATCATTACACTGTTTCCATCCCCTCACTTCAAGCAAAGCAAAACAAAAAAAGGAAATGACAGTCATGTAAACTCTCTCAGTTTTTACCAAAACTAATGACATGTTTAAAGTGTTTTATTCTACTGTTTGAGTGAACATTTTACATAATCATTCTTAGAGACAACACTTGTTACGTTTCACTAAATTATTTTTATATTTGATGGTACGTAAATTATAACATTACGGTACATTAACTTATTTCAAGTTGGAAAAAGATACAAAAAAAGTTTTAGAAGTATGACTGAGGAAAGGAGACTCTGAGCACCAGCTGCACTCATTATTTCTATCAACAACTGACATAGTCCACCAAGAAAAAACTGAGTGAGCAAGGAATTCTTCCCGCTATCTCAGTAAAGTCTTTACTTTTGGCTTTTAATCAGTTAATAAGCATACTAACTTAACACTCAACCTTCAAACAAATCAGAAAGGCTGACGGCATTTAACATTGGAGTATGTCTGCCCAGATATGCTGAGTACCATCCCCACCTATAGCCTCCTGCAGTAGTGTGGCAGTGTTTACCCAGAGCATCTCAGTTGTTACTGACCTTGCCTGGAATCTGGGAGATTATTTGTTCTTCCCTCTAGAGTATAAATGGAAATAAAAGCAACTCTGGAGAAAAAAGACTGATCGCAGACTGAATGATATTTGCAAGAGACACCCTACAAGCAGCTACAAGCAGCAAATGCTGATGAGAAGGTCTGAGTTATTCACTGGCTTTGCATGATAAAAGGAAAGCGATTGAAATTGTCTGTATACTATGAATAGTTTTTTAAGAACAAGTTGGGGAAAATAGCATCCTTTAAGAAACAGCACTGTGAGCTGCTGACTTTGTTCTGCAGCTGTTGGTTTTAAGAAAACAAAACCAAGTTTTCAAAGAAACATGGAAGAGAATGAATTTCACAGCATATCCTTTCCACAGGATGACTCTGAGTATCTACTGGACTATAAAATCATCTCGGCATGCCTACAAAAATTAAGGACAACTTGCACCCCAAGGGAAAACACAACTTGAAAAGCACTAACTGGACTGCACCAGCTTCCAGAAACAACTAGTATGGTTATTTTACTTTGCCTGCAAAAGCAGATGACTGCCTAAAGGCTGGAGAAGAAACAAACCAGACACATCTAGTTTTTCAGATTAACTAGTTACAGAGCCTTTTTTGGTAGTTCAATGCAATATAAGAAACAACATAATGCCCTTGATGCCAGAAGGAAGATTACTTTCTGTTAACTGATGGTTGACTTTACTTAAATAACACTGTCGGAGTAATCTTAGTCATTTGCTTTAGAGTTTTTTCAGTTTACACAAGACTGGGTTTTTTTGGATGTTAAAATAAGCTTTTGAGACTTCATGTAGCTGAATGATGAGTCTCCTCATAATGTACCATGTTAATTAGCTAGTATTTGAAGGAGTTATCACGGTCAGATGGGTTAATATAAGCAATCAAAGTTGTTGAGAGAAGAATATAAAAATCCAAGTTCTTCAGAATATAATACCTGTTGACAAAAGACTTGCAATCTAAACAGTGAGCTAAGGAACTGAATCTGTGGCTTAAATATAATCTAAACTATTTTTCTTTGAGGAAAGCAAGTAAGATTTATATGAAACACTGGCACTACATACCACTACTTTGCACTTTTCAAATCCTCATGGAAGTGATTTTGTTCAACCTTTTCTCACCTTTTGGCTTAAGAAAAGTTTGCATTTTGTCCATTCCTGTGCACTCAGCCTCAAGCAAAACGAGCCCTTATATTCATTGGGGAAAACAATGATTTGTCTTTCCAATGCTTAACAACAGCTCCCTTTAGGGGCAATTACATGTCCAAACTCCAAATTCTCTTTAGCACTTGTGCTGAAATGTGTACAGGAATTTTCTTGCAAAGATGTTTTCCAAATTCCTTCTCAATCCTTTGCACAATGGGCGCAAGTACAATCTGCAGATGGCCAAGGCAAGCTTTTGGCACACAAGAGACAGGAACTGCACTCATTTATCAACCACAACATTAATCAACATTATTCAACTGTTGCATTTTTACAAACAAATTGCAAACAGCGAGCATGTGGATAAGACCAAGTAAAAAGCTCCCTCCTTATCTTTCCATTCAAATATTCCAGATTTCTGTTGTTTGAAAAGCATAAACAATAGATCCTGCCAAAGAATACTCAGGCCAATTAGCACTCTATAAATAGATCCCAGGAGTTCATGCTAACTTAAAGCCAATAAACCTAGTTTGTATCTGTTTCAGATTTGATCTGCTGAGCAAGATGTATTGCTAAATTCAAAGGAGACTAAAAGGATATCTGGTTCTTCTCCAGCAAGTATGCCATTACCTGAACCTTTTGCTGGAAGCATGAAGGGAATGCAAGAACAGTAATGATATCTGCTTCTGACTTCAGGCATTGAATTTTCTCAATGATTTTCAGTTAGCTTGAAGCAGCAGGACTTGCATGTGGCATAAATTGGCATTTTGTATCACTAATCGGATCCTTCAAACTGCAAATTGGATGAGAATTTTTCCCAATTTCATCATAGGTTTCTATTCACTTTGTATCACTTAAAATTAATTAATGCCTACATATTCTTTAATAGGAGTAATTTAAATATTTGCAAGAAGTTACAAGAGTAGAGGCATTCTTTGCTAAAGTCGTATTTTGGACTCTGATGGAATGGCTTAGTACCTGCCAACAGAATGAAAAACAAAGGAATCTTCTACTGGATAGTTTATGCTTTTATCTTCTCTAAGCTCCTAAAGTGAGGACATTATCATCTACTTAACTCCCAGCTTAATGAAAAATAATCTCTGGATCAGACTAAGCCTATGGAGAAGAAGTTCAAAATGGAATTTTATACAAACTAGACCTGCATTGTAAAAAAATTAGATGAAGAAATGAAGAGTTACTCCATACACACAGTAAAATGCAGGTATCTGCTATTTTCCCCTGCACTTTCGAAGGAAATGATTCAGTACCATGATTTGATGATGTTTATTTCTTATCACCTAACTGAACTTTTATCATACAGTCATGGAGAGAATATATTTTCCCAAATATTTTATACTGCTTAGAATTAAAAGAGGGTAATTTAATGCCAAGCTATTCCCACTGTCATCATCAAGTGAGATATTTTAACATTGCTTTCATTTGCAGATAAAAGTCATTCTCATCTGTAAAATTATACATAAGGGTTATTCTTTAGATATGGACAGTATATTTGCAATAACCTCACTACTGCTTACAAATGGCTCCATAGAACCCTATATTTAACCATGTGCTGTACATTCTCTATTAAATTTGCAGAAGAAGAAAGCCCCACCAACTTTTTGGGCAATATGTTTTATGTTTTTACTCTCCTTTTACTCTGCTTTATTATCGCGACTGCATTTGATGCTGCAAAATGACTGAACTGAATACCAAGACAAATGAAAAATGTTTTGGTAACTGAACTTCTTTGTAGGCATATGTTGACTCTAGACAGACTGTTAATAGCATACAGTTTCTTCTGTATAGTATATTAACTCAAATGCAAAGAATTTTTCTTTTGGTTTTATGTAATGCTGCTGCTCAAAAGCAAAGCACCTACACTAGTATTTCTGGCAGACATGCCGTCTTCAAGTATTGTGTAGAACCACAATCGAGTGAAACAGCAGGAGCTGGTTGAGTGCCAAATCCTCAGAACAAACCAACCAGCTCCCTCTCATCTGCCTGAATTCTACTTAATAATACAGCTCAGGAGCTCATGTCAAACATACCAGCTGTTACAATCACAAACAGATATTACACAGCTCTCACTATTATCCACTCTCCTTTCTAACAGTTTACCAGCTTTAGCATCAGACTACAGTAGTCAGGAGGTAAGGAGGGAGTTTCATTTAATGTAATGAGCAATAAAGCATTTCCGTTCAGGTATTTCTAGTCAACGCAGGAATGCAAAAAAAAAGTCAAACAAGGCTGGCATTGAACAAACCAATTTTTTTTGTTGTTGTTTTGAAAAAACTCTCCAAGCAAACCACAAAAAGGAAAACACTAAAAGTGAATAATGTGGTTATGTACAGTTCAAAGTTCTAAACTCATGTTTCTCCAAGCAAAACCAGGATTCTGGCTCCTGGCTTCATAGTAGATAAGTAGGCTTAAGTACAGCAGCGACAGCAGGTTATAACGGTAACTGCTCTGTCGCCCTGCTGTGGATATTGATGCTGATGATAGACATCTGAAAGAGAAACATACCCACTGCTGAACTCCAGCAGATAGCAATTCACTGAATTAATGTAAGTTGCCACTACTTTCACTTTGCATTAGTAGAGTAGCCTGAAGGTCTTTATTATGAGGCACAAAAATTGTTGGTGATGGCAACTGATTGTGCCCCTGGTGTATAGGCAGCAGAGGGTCCACATTCAGATACCTAGAGCTAAGTAAGAGTTCCTAGTTGTCCTAGGTATACATAGTATCAATAACAACAAAGCAAAGAAGAAAGAGAATTAAAAACAAGCAGTGAAATTTGAATTAAGTGAAAGTTTGGGAATCAGCACCTCTGTTACCATTCTTTGAAGCTTTTCTTGTTATAAATGTGCAGGCTCAGCTTGAGAGGCACAGTTGCACAGAGTAGCTAAGCAAACAGCATGGGGAGAAAGTGGACAGAAGTACTAGGAACGAGGAAACTTTTGCAGCATAGTGGACCTACTTAACAAGAGATGGGTTTCATCAACAGCGACAGTATAATTGCACTGCAGGAACTTAAAAAGACAGAAATAGCAGACTGAAGGGCAGTCTGCTTGGAACAGCAGCAGAGCAGTCTACGTCAAACAAAATCTTAGTAGTCAAGGTTATCTCCAGAATGTGAACCCACAGGGATTCTGTAGTACATTTTTATGGAGCTAGTATAGAAAGAGAACAGTATTAGATCTTATTAAAGGTGATGAAGAGACTGAAATACTAATGGAGATTACAGACTGATTGTGGGAAACAGATTTCAAGTCCTCTGTCTCTGAGTAGGCTGTTAAGTACTATATCAGAGGAGGTATAAACCACATTTTTTATACACTGTAATGACAGCTTCTTGTAGAAACTCAAGGGTCTGTAAGAGAAAAAGTAGCTCTTGACTTAGTTTGACATACTACTGTCTAACAGCGGCCACAAGTTCCAATTCAACATGCTGTTTTAAACAAAACTTCACTTTGGTAACGTTTGAGTTTGGAAAGATAAGCAAGATGACTAGCTGAAATGAACTTAGAAAGGAAGAGCCAGGTAGGTAAAATGCTTGAAGGTGACTGGAGAAAGATGAGGTTCAGAATCAGAAGATTCTCCAATCAACAGGCTCAGATGACTTCTACCTTTTTTTGGTGTGACTGTAAAGAAGGTAATTAAAAGCAGAAGTATATTAAGTTTGATTAAGGAATACAGAAGCTGGTAACATCTGGCAAGTCAAAGGAAAAACTACTAAGTCAGGCTAAAAGTAACTTTTGAAGAACATGTTAAAAATAAGAGAAACAAGAGGCCTACTAAAGAGCTAGAAGGTACAATTAAGAGATTTCTATGTAAAAGAACATAGTGTATGCAACTGCAGAAAAGCTAAACTTGCCCCACTGTTCAGTCCTTAAGAGGCTAGGAAGGTTCCCATGCAAGGAGATTCTTAAAAGGACAGGCCTAATGCTCCATTCCAATATTGAGGCTGGACTAGTGACCCCTTGAGGTCCCTTCCTAGCTGAATGTTTCCAGAGTTCTATGAAATACAGAAGTTAAAAAAACCCCAACCATAAATTGATAAAAATGAACCAAATAATCAACATAATTTCAAAGCTCTAAAGGAACTGAAACATGAAACCACTGAAGTACTGATGTATCACTTGAATTGGCAGCAGATGGATAGTAGGTGGTGAACAGGACCCAAGTCTGAAAACAGGGTTGCAGAAAACTAGAGGCAAATACAGTCTTCTAGTTTCTACCATTCAGGGAATTCTACTGCTAGATTGTGAACATGCTTAAGGAGGGGTTAAGCAGCATTCAGACAGAAGTGATCAAGCTGATACAGTATGCCTGGAGTTTGAAACAGCATTAGAAATCAAGCTTCCAAGACATAAAAAGAAAAGTCCTCTTGCTAATTAGTGTCAAGTTAAGTGAAAGGAAGTGGAGATAAAACATGAGGTCAATTCTCACACTGCTGAGATAAGATCCCCAAGGCATTTATACTGGAACTTACATTCCTGATTTGCAGAAATAGGACAAGGCCTTAGCATGGGTGACAAACTTAATCCTCCTACTATTCAAGATTGCAAATGATGAATTATATATATTTTTAAATTTACAGAATTTAAATATTCTTTATGAAGGGAGACCTATAAGAGAGGGAGAGACAGATAAAAATAGCTACAGCTAAATTCTGGAGGATATCTCAGCACTACACAGAGTCAGAAATGTTTTGTGGTCAGACTGGCAAAGTCAGCTCTAGATCAACAGCATTTGCATCATTATTTCATGTCTGCTCCTCATTAATAGGACAGCACTACCATCACTGATGGATGGTTGTTTTAAGTAGGCAACGATTAGGTCTGAAGTCAAACAAGAGATCAAGATCATCAAATGAGGTTGAGTAGCGGCATTGTAACTCCTATTCTAAATGCAGATATTAACTAATTTTTTTTCTTTTTTGTACTTCTAATTAACAGTTGGTAGAGACTAACAGATGAAACTCAGGAGTCCAACATTTACCATCATGAAGAACAGTTTGTTGTGGTTTTTTGTTTTTTGTATTCCTTCGTCCTGATCATGATAAATTTGTTTCTTTTAATAGGCTATACAGACAGAGTGAAAAAAAAAAACCCAAACCCATACAATACTGTCACATTTCTTCTTCATCTAATAGAAAGAAATGGTAATATGAACATAATTATCAACTTTATTTTGTCTTTCTCCAGTGAAGACAACGATCTTTAGTCCTAGAAAAAAGAAGGTTATATTACGTAGAAAGAACAGTTGCTGAATCAAAAATATTTTAACTGTGGGGCAGCAGGGGAACCCTACTCCATTCAAAAAAAAGGAAAAGCTTCAAAGGAAACTGGGAACTTACCAGCTGGATCTGAAACTCACACCCTCCTTATTTATTTCAGAGCTTTTGGGATTTACTTTTTTGCTACTCATACAAACAGCAATTAAAAGCTCCTTCTATTTCTGCCTATATAACGTATTCACCGACTGTGGAACCAGCCTTCAAGTAAAACAGTCCCCTTATCACACAGCTTCAGCAGTACCTGTAAGAACCAGCTATCAGTAAACCAGAAGAACTAGTCAGATCAGTCTTTAGGCTTGTGTATTCTCTACAAGCAGCGCCATTTATTTATTTTAACTTCAGCACCAGTGTGACAGTTATTCCCAACATTGAATATTACAATGCTCAGAAACAATGTTCGTCATTTCCATGAATTCCAAGGCAGGTCTTACCTGCTGCTAGAGGACACAGAGCTGTCCTCCTCCAAAACTTGAAAAATTAACTCCTTATATGAATGACTACATTTGAAAATATGCTTTAAGTAAGAGGAAAAAAAGATTGGGCCTGAAAAACAGGGGATTGTGTTATATACAACACACTTAATCCTTGGTATACCAGGATTTTACAGCAGACTAGTAAGTACCACAAAGCATCTGTAAAACAAATCTCGCTTACTAGACTTCTTATTTTCCAGTACAAAACCAAAAAATGTCACATACCAAGTTGCCTAGTAGAGGAATCACATCTACCAATAAATTCAGGTTTAATTTAAACAAAACAATCAAGCAAGTTTGCAAATAAATCTGTCCTGCTCTTATGGTTTAAATTTACCATATTACAGGCTCCCCTAGATGCTTTCTTACAAATAAACAAACAAACAAATCAGTATTAGTACTGCTTTAAACGTGCCAGGTTTGTTTTTAATAATCCCCTTCAGCCACTGACTCATGGAAAAATCCCAGGGAAGCACTCACATGTAATATTACTAGGAGTGACTTCAAAGGGAAAAAGGAGCAGTCCTTAAAAAGCTACTTACCTTGAAATCCAATTTTCTGGTACTTGTATCTGTTTTGCAAATGAAGTTTTATATTTGACTGGAATTCTTTCTAGCTTGAGTTTAAACAGGAATCATAAAATTTAAAAAAAAAGTGACTTAAAGTGTATGACACTGTTTTAGCACCTTTAGGCACTGCATATTAATTCTAGTAAGGCAGAAATTCTAGGAAGTTTAAAATAATGCATCTCAGTTCTATTTGCAAGTAAGCACCACACAGTTATCAAAAGGCAAAGCATTCAATGTGTTAATTTTTGGAATTATTCATATTGGTGCCTTTAACTAAATGAACAATTATTATTATCTGGAGGTTTTAGGAACTACTCAGTATGATCGGATATTTTTCAATCATGATTAATTAGACTTACAAATGATTATGGGACATACAATATGTTACAGCTTTAGATCATTAACCATGGAAATTTAATTCAGATGTACAAACAATAATTATTTCTGTCACTCTTTTTACTGAAACATAGCTTTCTTTGATTAAGATATTGATAAGCATGTACAGCAAAAATAAGATTTTAAACTAATTAATCTGATAAAGAGTAAAGTCAGGTTTTAACTGAGGAAGTTTATCTCTCAAAACAGCCTGCATGCAGGTTGTTCCATCTCTTTAGGAACGTCCACTAACAAAAAGGACTAAAGGTTGATTAAAGGTATATTTTTTATGGTGGTAGCCAGCCTCTGGGGATCTCAGTCCTTTTCACACCTGTCAGCAGCACCAGTGAAGGACAGACCCACACGATATGGAAAACATCACACTGCTGCACGGTTGCTCTCTCCTCAGAGTGACTGCACCCCACTCCTCCCATAGCAACAGCTGGCTACTCCATCCTGTCTTGGATTTAGGAGACAAATAGGAATGTTTCCCCAAATCTAATACAGGCACGGCATCCTGAAATGTACTCAGTAAAGTCACTAGGCCAATTGTGAGATTAGAACACCTCTCTATCTCAGACAGCAGATGTCTCTTAAAGAGTAGGACAACCAGGGTCAAGCATGAACAGTGCCCTTCCCTGCCCACAGGAGTTCAGGACCCTCCTTAATCATACAAGATATCTTTGTGTTTAGGAGATTATTTTCCTTTCATTAATGAGTCCATCTATTTTTCAATGGACATTGGCATCCAGGTATCACCAGTATTTCACTGCAGAAAGCTCCACTTAATTATCTACTAAGCGAAACACTTAACTTTGTTTTAAAGATTTCCTTATTTTGTTTGTACAAAAGACTGTTATTAAAACACCAATGTTGCTATCAATCTAGTCCAAGAGGTGGTGGCAAAACTGCCCTTCTAAAAGTGGAGGAAGGGTTAAGAAGGAATGACTAGGTCTTATTCAGGAGAAACTACTGGTATATGCACTGATTGAAAGTGTGACTGCACAGTAACAGACACAAGATACAAACCATCAACATATATATGAAATCAACAGCACTGATGACAAAACGTTCAGGCATTTATTGGCAGACAACTGCCACTTAATGTAAAAGCTCACGTATAGTCCTCTACCAGCTACTTGTCTGCCAAGAAGCATCCTCTGCTTCTGTCAGAACCAGTTAATTATAATGTAGCAATAGGTTATTCTGGAAAGGTTCACTCCTCTTTGAGAGAAGTAGATCTGCACTGAAAGATACAGCTATTTAATCACAGAATGAAGAGCTTTCAACTCTAGATGTCCTTAGATACGCTTATTTCTGGTTGCTCAGTTACTGTAGGAGGACAAGCAATTTCCTTCTACAGTCAGAGATGAAATATTAAGTAAAACAATATTTAGTGTAAAAATGAAGAAGCCAGCTACTAACCAACTCTCAGCTATTCTCATTACTAATAAGTGTGAATTTGCAATGGGTCTAAGCACATTCTGTTCCCCAGAAAAATTGTAAGACAGGTAAAATATGAAAAACTGAATACTTTGGCACACTAATGTTTCTTCAGTACCACCTACCCCTACACTTCAAACAAGACCACAGGAAATAAATAGATAAGTCTACTGCAGATGTAAAAATTTCAGAGAAACATTGCCTCCTTATAACTGCTTTGTGAGGTATGTGCCCCAATAGTAAGTATGTGCTAAGATAGATTTAACATAATAAATTTGAACAGAAAACCCCATGCACACCCTAGTTTCAGTTAATTTAAAGTGACAGGTTCAAAATGAAACTACTCAGTTTGGGGAAAATTTACATATGAAAGAAAATGATACATCTTTTGGTGTTCTAAAATTTCTACGAGTAATTGCTTTGGATTTAAAGAAATCCAGTGATAAATTCAACTTATGGCTAAAATTAATCCTAAAATAAAATACTACTGTAATCCAGAGATAGTAACAAGAATTTAAACTGGTAAGATTAAAAACTTTTCAAGTGACAAGCTGAAAATTTAAAATACTGCAGTACCTGTGGACTTCACCTAGCCTTCTCTAAATATATTACAGGAATAATTGCATTAGTCAAAGCTCTCAGATGAAATTGCTTCTTCATCCTCTCCAGAAACCATGACAAAATAGAGATTAATGGGTTATTAATGCTTTAAAGACATGCACATGCATAGGTTTACCAGTTATCCTTTTGTTCTTAAGATGTCTTCATTTAATCGTCAGCTGCCAAAAGGCCAACAGAAGTGTAGTTTATAGGAGTTACAGAATATTCTCCAAAAAACAATTTGTTGTGTAGGTAACCTGATGCACCAAATCTACCACTACCATTGCAAAGGAATTCCATGATACACATTACAACACTAAGCCCAGTAAAAATGTACTGGGTATAGTTTCAACTCAGGGGGAAAAATTAATAATTTAAAACTTTAAGACTTAAATAAAGCAACAGTAATAGAAACAAGAAAACCCATTGGACAGCTCACTGCTGCACAAGTAATTTTCAAAGTTCTAAACAAGTTTAATTCTGATAAATAAAATAATTAAACTAAAAGCTTACTATTTATCTAGATGACAATATATCAGATAAACCACATGGTACAGTCTTACCTCTTCTCCTGAAAGATAATAGGCTGAAAGTAGTCCACCAACAAAACGGATGTTCACTTCAAATACTGAAATTTCAGTGTTCTGTTGGAACAAACAGATAGTTTTATTTCCTGATACTTTTCAGTATGGTTTAGATTATTTGGTTTTGAGTTTTTTTATATGCACACAGGTATTAAGGTACAACAGCTGTAAATGGTAAAAACCAGAAGGTTTAGGGAAAGCCAACATAAGTGAAGGTAGAGCATGTTAAAGTATTTCCCTCTCTTCCTCACACTAACAAAATAGCCTCTCTGTTACCCAAATCCTTTCTAGCTTCTTTTTTTCCCACTTGGACATAGGGCATTCTATAAATCTACATATCTATGTATTTCCCTGCAGATTTTGTGCTCACTCACAAGATGTGCTTTCAGATATTAAGTCCTGCACTATCTCACTTCACAGCATCATTTCCCAGACACCTATGCTTGATTAGGATGTCATAACAAGAATTTTTATAGCTCAAGTCAAAATGCAGGTTACTGTAAAAAAGAGAGGTAACATTAGAATGAGTAATTTACATGATAAAAGTGTAATTTTGGTACACACTCACCAGGAAACAGATGCTCTCTTACTATTACAGGGATAGCAGTTCCCAAGCTGGCCTGGTCTTTACCAATGATAGAGACTAGGTTTGTTGTACTGAGCAGTACAGATACAGCATCGTTTATTTCAGAACTCAAAGCACATTCTTCTTAGCCTGTTAAAATTCAAACCTAAATGAAGAATCTGAGTCTCATGATCACTATTTTCTCTTGTTCTTTACCAAGACAGTTTCAATTTTACCCCATCACACATTTCTCATGCAGCTAGTTTTAGTCTTCCAGTTTAAATGTCCAGACGTCAGTTTATACAGGAAGGAAGAAGTTGCTATCTTTTTTTCTATGGATTTTGAATTCTAGTTAACTGTCTTTGCAGAAGGACTGGGTTACTCATTAGAAATACTACTTCACACTTCCTAGTTTGTGAGGCACTCTGATTAAGCAAAGGTTTCTGGACACATTGCAAAGTTGTCCCATGTTTCATCAGTTGTAAAGTTACAGACCAGAAAACTCTCACAGACTTGCTACAATCATTATCCACTCACCCTCCCTCAAGCATTTAGATTTCTCGTCTGAAATCTGATCTGCACTTCCCCTCTAAAAATTTAGGATAGAATTTAACTCCCAGAACTGCTCTTACTTTGTATGTGCGCATGCCTGTAGTTTTTTGGTACACATGAGCACAATTCAAAGAGGCAGTCAAAGTAAAGCCATCACACACATCTGCCTATTGAAAACTCACACCTGGTAATACATACTATGACTGAAAACTGAAAAAGTTACCTTGCTGCACTATTCAGAACATTACATTTTCCCTAGTTTATTTTAGATGTATGAAAACCACAGTTTCTTCCCACTCACTGCCCTCCCAATAGTGGTTTACTCTTATTCTTTCTGAAAGAAAGCACAAAGGAAAAAAAGAAAAAAAAGAGGCTTAATTTCTCTTTCCAAAATTAATCAGCTATTTCTACTTTTGTGTGTTCTATCATTGTCTCACTGAATCCAGCAAGAAGGAGAATGAAGTTAACTGGAAGCAGGTGTTCAACTTTAAAAGAAATTCACAGAAATCACAGTAGATATTATACCATGGTATACAGCTAACCTGGGGAGGATATAAAAGCATTTAAATCTTTCAGAAATCTAAACTAGACACTACAGCTGTTCACTTGCTAAGCAGGCTACCTATGTAAGAACTATGCAATAATTAAAGAAGTTTACCTTAATTAAATCCAGTGAATAGAACAACTTGTAGAGAACTGATCTGATCTGACTAAAGAAAGCATGATTAAAGGAGTGCTAGAGGCAGTTTCTCTTCCCTCAAGCTAGCTGAAACTCCTGCAAGTAGTATTTCACTTGAGAACCTTCTTAGAAGTTCGGGTTCTTTCCATTTCAGTCATAGGCCTCAGCACATGCTAAGAACTTTTCTTTGATGTGGGAAAGGTTGAAGCTGTAACGAGGCAGGTATTAAACAAGGAAATGAGTTAATCAGATATACCAGACACTTATGTTTCCTGTAAAGACTGAATTAAATAACTGGCTGATTTTGAATTACTCTAATTGAGTGATGTATGAACCAGCTATTTTGTCTCCAGAATCTTATATTTTGCCTTTCTGGATTTAATATGGCCACTTAATTCACAAACTACTGCTAGCTTTCAACGGAAGGCCCTTTAAGATAAGCTCAGTATGTATGCACTGACATCTGCTTCTGGAATTCAGTTACAGACGAAAAGAAGACTTTAAAGAAAAAGGAATAAAGATTTTACTATTGAACCACAGAGATTACAGTTTGTGCTGTAATCCTGAATGTTTGCTGAAGTGGTCATCTCTCAGGACTTTTCTTAAAGCCTTTGTTTTGATGTTATCAGATTCACAATACTTCACTTGCACACTTCCCTGAACTTTTGTTTGAAAACCTTATCTCTTACTAAAATCTTTGTATAAGTCATTGAAACAGATGCAATTAATGAAATGGACAGACATTAATGGTAGATTTGAAAGCTCTATGCTTAACTCACAGTTATTTTAAAATTCATTATACCAGGCTAGTAGTACACTCAGAAAGCATAGGAATTATAGCAATTTGCAGAACAGTTAAAGCAGTTTTATAATTTGATATCAAAGAAACATTCACCTCTACATAGAAAGATTGTGTGAAGAGGTAGTCTGTTAAGAAAAGTGAATTTGTCCTAGGAGTAGCATATTTTTCCTACAGCAACTTAACCCTTCTTTGTGTTTTGATTTCTTTTTTTTTGTTTATTTCTATTCAGCAGCCAGATCCTAAGTAAGCAATGCTAGATTTTATTTTGCTTTCAGATCCAGCTGTGCACAAGTAACTTACAATCCATTTAACAATACCAAAACATAGCAAAGACCTTTTATCTGCACTTCCAAAAGTTTCTAGTTCATCAGCTGAAGGAGCCAGAACAATTTGAATTTATTTTTTATTTCAAATTTAGCCTTTTCTTTCAAACCATCACTATAATTACACAGCAAGTCTAAGAAGTGGTTGGATTAATTCCATTACATTTAATGGAAATTCTGCACAGAGAAGTGTCTGGACACGCTCATTTTAAAATGACTATGATATTCCTTTTGTAAGATCCCAGGCAAGTAAGATGACACTGACCAACAGGATAGATGCAATCTTTAATTGCAGAGTCTTTTCATTAGTACTCCTATTAGACTGCATGGCCATGTGCTGTATGTGACAATACCTGAAACACCTATGATAATACAAATCTGTGCTAAGCTCTAACTGTTCCAATGCAATATCATCTTGACCTGGCTGCTATTTTGGATTCTGAAAATATGTAGATGCATGGTAAAGTGATATGTTTATTGGAAACAATCTCTTTTCTTTAATTTTTTTTTTTATTTCCAGGGGTTTTATGTTGATATAAATATATGAGCAACTTAGTCTTTCATCTTACATTAGATCAATATTTATCATCTGCTATTTGATCTTCTGATAAGCGAATAATAAATGAGATAGTCCCAATACCATACAAAATCTACAGAAACTGACTGCTGTTCACTGTACGTAGAGAGACAGAAACTCAAAAGCAATGTCTGTACCCACTATCACAGAATCATAGATTGTCCTGAGTTGTAAGGGACTCACAAGGATCATCGAGTCCAAATCCTGTCCCTGCATAGGCCAGACTCAACATTTACGCCACGCGCCCAATAGCACTGTCCAAGTGCTTCAATATTGCCAGCCTTGGCATCCTGACTACTTGCCTGGGGAGCCATTCCAGTGCTCCACTACCCTCTGAGTGAAGAAACCAATATCAAGCCTAAACCTCTCCTGGCACATCTTCCTGCCATTCCCTTGGGTCCTACCATTGGTTTCTGGAGACAAAAGATCAGCACCTTCTCCTCCTCCTCCCCTTGTGAGGAAGCTGTAGATAGCAATGAGGTCCCCGCTGGGTCTCCTCTACTCCAAGCTGAACAGACCAAGTGACTTTAGACACTTCTCACACTATTTTCCCTCTAAACCCTTCACCAATTTTGCTACCCTCGTCTGGACACTCTCCGGTAGCTTCATATACATTTTATACTGTGGAACCCAAAACTGCACACAGTAATCAAGGTGGGGCCACACCACTGTAGAGTAGAGTGGGACAATCACCTCCCTTGATTGGCTAGCAATGCCATGCTTGATACACCCCAGGACACAGTTGGACCTGCCAGGGTCCAACTGGTCCAGCTGCCAGGGCACGCTGTTGGCTCATGTCCAACTTGCTATTGACCAGAATCTCCAGATCCCTTCCCATAGGGTTGCTGTCCAAGGTGCAAAACTGGGCACCCACCCTTCTTAAACTTCATGTGGTGGGTGTTTGCCCAGCTCTCCACTTTGTCCAGATCCCTCTGCAGGGCCTCTCTCCCCTTAAGAGTGTCAACAGCTCCCTCCAGTTTCATCTCATAGGCAAGCTTAGTTATTAAACTTTCAACTCCTGCATCCAGGTCATTTATGTAGACATTAAAGGGTACCAGCTCTACGATGGATCCCTGCAGAATTCTGCTAATGACTGGTTGCTAGCCCAATGTAATGACATTCACTACAACCCTTTGAGCCTGACCTGTCAGCCAATTGCTCACCCACTGTGTTATGTGTTTATCTACTTGTATACTGGACTTTTTGTTCAAAAGGATACACTGCATTGAAGGCTTTACTGAAATCCAGAAAGATTACATCAAGTGGTTTCCCTTAGTCAGTTAGGTGGGTGACCTTGTCATAGAAAGAAATTTTAAGTTTGTTAAGCTGGGCCTTCCACTTACGAACCCATCCTATCTGGGACTAATAACTGTGTTGTCTGTTAGGTGTTGTTCAAAAGCTCACAGAATAGGAGTGGATGGGACAGGTGACTCAAAACTGACCAGACTATCCTATCAGGCCAAGTCCAAGTTAAACTGTGACAGTATTTTATTTGTAAACCTGTAACAGGGCTGATCTGATCTAAGCTACACCTTACACCACTTCCTTCACTTTTCCATGAGTCAGAGGATTAAGTCTACAACTATTAAACTGCTGAAGCTGCAAGCAGCTGTGGTTGAATTTAATGTTGAAAGCAATGCTCACATCACAAAACTACTCTCAGCTGGGCTCTCATGAAGCCCTTCTCCTATTGGACTACTCCGGCTTCCCAAACATCAGTATTCAAATCTTTCAGGATCATCTGCTTAACACATCTCTTTCTTGAATGTCCTCTTCTCCACAAAATTGCAGACCAAGGCCAAAGCAATTTCTGTCTATGTTTCCTCATGGGAAGTTATCATCACTTATAAACAAAACACCTGAAATACAACCTTATTTTATTTATCTAGTATCAGCTTCCACCTGGCACTCAGCAGCACTGGTACTTGCTCCACCATTCGTAATTAAATTGCAGAAAATTCTGTGTGGTCTTTATGTGGATGAACATATTCACAGCAACCAAGTGACCTTAATTTATATTTGATAAAGAGCTTATTCTCTTAGTTTTTATAAGGCCACAAATCCTACTAAATAATTTGTTTCACTTGCCTTTTTTGCACTTCTGGCAGTTCTTTCCAAAACTTTCTTTCCATTAGTTCTCCTGTTTTTGTCTCCTCAACAGGGTAATAAAAATTAAGTCACCCTTCATGTGTGTTTCCCTCTTTTGTTCCAATATACAAGGTATACAGTGACCCTCCCTCATGGCCACATACCACACCGTACCATTGCAAACAGCCCATATCCTGCTGGTTCACAAGCTACGCAAGAGAATGTCAGTGATCCTACGCTGAACAATGCTGAATAACATATATAATACTAGAACAAAAAAATAACACAAAGGGCCTCCATTTTAAGTGATATGACAGAGATTTGCATTTATTACTATTCAATAACAGCCCACTATTGAAGCACAAAGGTTGGAAACACCAAATCATAGCATTTTCAAGCAGTCCAGAAAGTATGATAGAGGCACAAAGAGTACTACAATAGCTCACTTTAAGCTACTGTAATCAAAAACCACTTTAATTACTTGCTATTGTAGGGAAAAAAGTTTCATTCGTATTCCACAAATAAAATCTAGTAGCACCTTGCTAAAGCACTCAGTTCCCATAGGCAAGGGAAACAATTTTAGCGGCCTTTTTATTGTAAATGTCAAAGCCTGGTTATTGCATAACATGCTATTTAACCTTGCTGAAGTCCCCACATGGCAAATGGTAAAATCTTAAAATAGGTACAAAAATAAAGTGCTACTACAGGCATTGATGAACACTAGCAGCAAAAGAACTGCACTTAATAGTAAATTTGCGGGATCTCCTTTTAGCCCATCAAAATAATTTCTTATTCGTAATCAAAACAAAATCAAGTCACTTTGAAGTCTGGCATTTAAAGTGCACTAACGAGTTCTGTGGCAAACAAGTAAACAAATAGTCCCACAAATTGAAGAACCATTTTCAACTGCTGCCTTTCTTAAGCATTTTCACAGACCCATTACACATTTACTTGGTCCATTTATTCATGTCTCCCACATACCTTTTTTTAAATAGGAAAGGTACCCCGTTGCAAATTGTTATATTGAGAAACTTTTTGGTTTTCTCACTTAATGAAAGAAAAACCAGCAGGAATAAAGCACAAAACCCCCATCTGCCTCCAAGCCAGAATATTAGATTATGGGCTGTTAAATATAATGGCAAGTCAATATTAATATATAGAGTTTGAGAGCAGTAGGATTTAAATTTATAAACGCAAAAGTTTGAAATAACTAATCTGGATTCTAAAAGTCTGTCCTGTTACTGACTACCACACCACAGATAAATTTGAGCTAAAGATAGATGTTGGAAGCATCAATAATTAGATACAAATAATATTTGCTATTCTAGGATCTTGGAAAAGGGGTAGGACAATCAAAACATGGCAGCAGAAATTAACACAGTTTCAAGTTTCTACGCTTTCTCCTCTCTTTCCTAGTTCCCAAAATAGCAGACATGTTATATGCAAAATTTTTACACTGCATGAAGCTGCACATAAAGCTTCTTTAAAAGTTATTCAAGTTTGCAAAACTAAGTACAAACACAAGGACTGGAACTGGTAAGTAAGCCCTCAAGCTTCAGGGTGGCTGAAGATACAGCGACTGACAGACTTCTGTAAACAGCTTTGCTTCAGAGTGCTGGCAGAACACAAGACTGAATGTATTCCTGCCATCTTACTCACTCCCTTCTCTTAATGCAGCTCCTAAACTCATTTAGTACCTATCTTTGAGAGCAAGTAATAGAACACTCCTCATACTTTCCCCACAGGATATCAACTCTTTCCTAGGTTGATCTGCCCAGTGCAGTTAACAAGGGAAGGCATCTATGATAAGATGAATAATGCACAATGAGTCAGTGCTTGTACAAAATGTCAACTGAAGTCAACTAAATTATATCGATATAGACAGAGCTATTGCACAGAGCGCTGTCACTTTCATCCAAGCAAGCAATCATAACTTCCCGTCATCCACCATTCTGACCAAAATTAGAGAGGGATCAGGAAACAAAGCAGTATCCACTAATAAACAACAGGAAGGTTATTTTAGTTTGAATACAAATGAACCTTTGAGAAATGTTCTGGTAGAAGAAATAATTTTCCTATTCTCCTAACAAATGCATGGCTTCCTGCTCCTTATCTTACTCACATTCTGGTCTTGCCTGACCATACCCACATCATATGCCTGATCAGTGCATCAGGGCATGAATTCAAGCACTGCCCCATATACCATTTAATTGTTAGCATCTTCTGCTCTGGTTTGGCCCCCAGTTGTTTCAATCAATACCTAGGTACACTTTAGGACACAATATCAACCAAGGACTGTTCCCAGTACGCAATATTGGCAAGACTGTCTTTTCTGGGAGAAGGAGTTTAGCAGGGCTGAAGAAGAGGAGGATGGATCAGTTAAGTCTCTCATCCTAAAGAAGTTGGGGTGTGTCTGAGTGTAGAAGCAAAGCACCATCAATTTCAGTAGCGAACAACTCCCAACCCTTCATGGCTGTGCCAAGTGGCTCAGCTCCTGCACCAAGACTACCTGACTCCTGACTCCTTCATGTGTCATTAAGATCCCTCTTATCTCTCTTCTCAAGTATCAATTCATTGTGGTTCAACCCTTGCACCACACAGACAGATAGCATTTTTTATCCCCAGCAAGATGTGGAAGTTTGGTGGTGATTAAAAAACTCTTTCAGAAAGCTGTGAATGCTCTGTGTGTGTGCAGGTCCTAAAGTAAAGAATGAAAAAAAAAAAACCCAAACCAGAGAAGCACGCAGCAGTGCGTAATTGTAGCTAGGAAACAGCTGAGCTCCCCAGTGATCCTGTGAAAAACTGGCTCCTTTTTCCTTTGTTGTAACATCCTGATATATAACCCAGCCCAGGGCAGTCCTGGGTAGGGCCACGCACAAACACTGTGAAAAGGGTATGTCGGTAGCAGCACGCGTGGGGAGGTCAAACCAAATCCGCTCAAGAGCAAAGATACACCCCCACAGAGATTAAGTGATTTATAGGAAAACAGAGCACACATCCATGATGCAAAGGCCATGGATTTAGCTGCTGCTGTCAACTCCTTCCAAAGGTACAAGTATGTCTAAATCTTTCAAAATACTGACAGAATCAGAAAATACAACTTAATTCCTGAAAGACTACTCAGTTTGGTTGAAACTTCAGCAAGGTATCAAAACCAAGGAATATCAGTAGTTATGAGAAAAAATATCCAAGCATTACAATGTGGATATCTCAGTTACAAAATCAAAGGGCTAGCAGCTCCAAGTATAATAAAATATAGCTTAAGTATATTATACTCCAAATGGAGAAGCTTCTAAACATGTCCACTCATATACTTAGTAAAATTCACACGTTTGCCAAGAAAGGTGGCACTTAGAGTTTTCCTTTCTTCAGAAAGATAAACAAGAGTAACCCTTACAACCCACAGGCAATAAACAAGAGGAGTTGGAAGCTGTTGTAGGGCAAGGTGACTACAATGTAGTTGCCATCACGGAAATGTGGTGGGCTGACTCGTATAACTGGAGTGCAGCTATGGTAGGATATAAACTCTTCAGGTGTGATAGGAAAGGTAGGAGAGGTGGTGGGATAGCCCTCTGTGTTAGAGAGTGCTTTGATACCCTCAAGCTCAATTATGGCGATGACAAGATCGAATGCCTGTGGGTAAAAATCAGAGGAGCCCAAAAGACGACTGATATTGTTATTGGAGTCGGTTATAAACCACCCAGACAAGAAGAAAAAGCTGATGAGCTCTTCTATAAACAACTGGGAGAAGTCTCAAGACTGCTACCTCTTGTCCTTGTAGGAGACTTTAAGGTTCCAGATATCTGCTGGAAGCACAATACAGTGGAGAGGAAGCAGTCTAGGACGTTCCTGGAGTGTGTGGATGACAACTTCCTCAGACAGCTGGTGAAACAGCTGACAAGGGAATGCACCCTCCTGGACCTGCTGTTTGCGAACAGAGAAGGTCTCGTGGGGAATGTGACGATTAGAGGATGCCTGGGGTAAAGCAATCATGAGATGGTAGAATTCTCAGTTCTAGGTGAAGTGAGAAGAGCGGTTAGCAGAACAGCCACATTAAACTTTCAGTGGGCAGACTTTAGACTGTTTGGAAGGCTGGCTGATAAAGTCCCATGGGAGACAGTCCTTAAGGGCAAGGCAGCCCAAGAGGGCTGGGAGTTCTTCAAGAAGGAAATCCCGGCAGCTCAGGAGCAAGCTGTCCCCATGTGCCAGAAAATGAGCCATCGGGGAAAAAAAAGCTTAGTTGAGCAGGCAGATATGGGTGGACATCAAAAAGAGGAATATCTATGAACTTTGGAAGAAGGGACAAGCGTCTTGGGTGGACTACAGGGAGGAAGTAAGATTGTACAGAGCAAAAATCAGGAGGGCTAAAGCCCAACTAGAGCTCAGACTGGCCAAGTCAGTGAAAGAACAAAAAATCTTTGTACAAAAACATTAACAATGATAGGAGGACCAGGGAGAACATTCAGTCTTTATTATATGCAAAGGGAACAACTGTGACAAAGGATGATGACAAGGCTGAGGTACTCAATGCCTTCTTCGCTTCAGCCTTTAATAACAAGGAAAGTGCACATCCCCAGGAGCTAGAGGAGCTGAACAAGCTCCCATAATCCAAGAGGAGGTGATTAGAGATTGGGTTAGCCAATTAGACATTCACAAGTCTATGAGGTCAGATGAGATCTACCCAAGGGTATTGAGGGAGCTGGTTGATGTGCTTGCCAAAACCCTTTCCACCAACTTCCAGCTGGAGAAGTTCCATCTGACTGGAGGCTGGCTGATGTTATAGCTGATGCATTACAAACTTCTTGAGAGGAAAACTTGCTTTATCAATCTCTATTAATGTAGAACATACAGACAAAAGACTCCACCAGAGAATACAGTCACACCAATTTTTGTAAAGAACATCTTAAAGAAAATATAACATTTAAAAATTATATTTCCAAGATTAAATTGAGAGAAAAAAATAATTCTCTTTATACAAAGGCCAAACGTGCTTCCCGAAAAGCAGTCATTGCCTCAGAAGTGACTGGAAACATCAAACATTTTATTATACTCACAAGAAATAACACTTAAGGTTATGCCAGTGTGTCAGTTACTAACAACAAAATCACTTCCACAAGAGCAAGATTTCTAAAATAGGAGGAAGTAAGAGTGTACAAAACACGCAGAAAATGTCAAGTAATACCTGATATGTGATAAATCCTTAAATACAAAAGAGAAGGCCCCTGCTGTTCTTTCTGTTAAGTAATTTCCAACTTCAACCTGTAATTTACAAATGCAAAGCAGCATTTGAAACTAAAACTTATATTTTAATTGGAAAAATAAACAGGGGTACAAGTTGAATAGCTTTAAACAATTCAACCATAAAAAAAATTGACGTCAATCATTAAAGTTGGCGGTGTGGTTATTTATTTTCATTTCCTCATTCCACTTTGGGAAAATTCATTTACTCCTTATTGATGCAAATGCAAAACTAATTTCTACACGACTACAAAGTATTACAAAAATAATTTTGTGAGGTGTCAAACTCAAGGCAGCTATTTACAGGATAATCAGGCACAAGATACTGTTGCTGATGCACATTAGTATTATCTTTAGAGTAGTTTCAGTAAATCTGCTGGACTGCTGCATTGACAAACTAATGCAATATAACGCTTCACAACATTTTGAAAGACTTCATAGCTTTTAAGCATTACTGAGAAAAAAAAATGCTACATAATTATATAAAGTACATAAATTAACAAGAGGAGCTGAAATTGTAGACAATACCATTTAGAAGTTTCTAGTACAAAGCACAGTTCATGTAAACTCACAGATTTCAGTATTCATTAATGTATATCACACTACAGCACTCTGTGATGTTCCTCAAAGTGGAGCTCAACTCTTCCTTTAAAGTGGACCTTGCTGTTTTCTATGATTTTTTTTCTTATGTTTTTAAACATCTTAATAATGTTAAGCTAATAAGACATGGATTTAATATTACAAAAATTCCTTTAGAAAAATACCTTACGCACAAGATAGTGTGTCATTCAGACATCCGACACTACTCCGAAGCACAGTTCAATAACCTGTATTTACAGGATTAATGTAAACATAAATGCACACTAAATTACTGCTTATATGAATGATACAATATCCAATCTTATTAAATCCTCCTTCTTTAAAAGATAATACATACTCTGGCTCACAAAAGAAAAAAAAAACAACAAAAAACCCCCAGAGATTCTCAATTTTATAATTTAATTCAAGTTTTACAGAGGTTCTTGCCTGTTGAGGGTCTTTCTAGAATTAAAACTTTAATAACGAACTTTGCCCTCACTGTGTATTTACCAGCTAACAGGAAGATTTGCACGTGTAGTCGTCTTCACAACTTGGTGCCTTGTAAGACTAAAGGAACTCAGTTTGTGCCAACAGTTCAGTTCAGCTCATGAAAACTCGACTCTACTAGAACATGCAAGAAACTTAAATAACTTAAATGATATGCATGACACAGCTTTCTTTAAATGCAAGCCTAATCTGTGGAAGATTTCACAAAGCGATAATATGAGGTGTTTATATAACTAAAAAAATTAATGCCTGAAGTGTCCCAATTCTTCTACCCTAAAGGACTGAAAAGTTTGTTGTTTACTTTACAATGAAAAACACTCTTTTCCTTTTTAATTCCTTCAGTCCAGCTCTTTGACTCCTTCTTATCCACCTAAATCTCTCAGATTTAAAAACTTTGTATAAGAAGAGCAGTAAGTTTATTATATTTCTACTTCTTGCCTTGTTCTATCTATCGACAATCTAAATTCTGTAGCCTTGTATCAATCTTATAATATTAGAACCCAGTCCTTAATTGGCCCCTGAAGACTAAACAAAGCATTAAATGTCAATTTAATTAAGAAACACTACTTACCACATTGAAATCTAAGTTTTTTTCAACCCACTCCTTGGCTTCCTTGAATTCCTCTTTCATTTCCATGATGTATAGTGTATCAAGGGCATCCACTATTGTTGCTCCTTGTATGTTACCTGAAATACATGAAGAGCCAATGATTTACTTTCCAAATGAGGGCTTTTCAGTTATATCTAATTTCAAAATCCAGTTTCAATTAATGCAATTCAAAAGTGGGCATATAAGCATTCAAGCTGACAACTAGTAATCTATAGTCTTAACTTTGATTCCCATGCCGCAGCATAGCATCATAATATTAATGTATTTCTTCGACTAATGAAGATTTGAAAAACGTTTGTGATGCACTGCATTTTCAGCTATGATTTTGCATTTTTAAACACCAGGGAAACAGTTCACTGCAAAATGTAATTCATATAAGACAATAAATGTCAGTAAAAGGAGAAATGACTACTTCTTCCAGTTTTGAGTGAAGAAACCCCACTACTTTTTTGGCTTTGTACTCAATCATATACATACATAAAGCTTTAAGAGGCTGATAGGTAGTGATCACATTTCAGTTAAGCAAGCCCTTTAAGTACCGCCTCTGGTAAAAAAAAAAAAAATTCTGATACTATGCATCACCATGTAACATGAATAAGATAGCATTGGGGGAGCAAAGGCAAACTTGCACACATCTGAATTTCTCAGCTCAGGATAGACGACCAGATATTGTTTTTCAGAGCAATTTCTGGTTGTTTGCAAGAGTAGCGTCCTTTTGCATCCGTTATGGAGATGGATGAGAGTCAGTTTACCTGCCTTCATCTAGATGAAATATCATCACTTTGGCATAGATTAAGTGTTCATGATCTTGTATTGAATGGGTCAGGGAGCAAATAAAGCCACTCAAATGATTCTGCCATGATTCCTTCAAATTTACAATGACAATTTTAATCACTGTTTTTGTTTAAAAGGAGTTTGAATTCTTATGTACTTAACAGTGTCAAAAGCTTAATTTTGGCCACTTTACTCCATTTTGTATTCATGAATTTGACTCTAGCAATCTTCATTATGAATGCAAACTACTGTTAAGCTATTCTTTAGAGAAGACACTAGATATAGAGGTAAGCATTTAGAATTGCAGAATAACTTAGGTTGCAAGGACAGAGGAAATCATTAGGTCCAATCTCTTTTCCTCCAGCAGGGCTAATGACTGCGGTGGATAGACGACTATTCATTTACGCATTGATCGCACTGGGGGGATAATTAAGTTCTGTAAAGCTGTCTTATCATTGTGCCTCTGAAATACCTGACAAAAAAGTAAACTTAGTTTCATAGACTTTATCAAGTAATAGAATTGAATTACTCATGTTTAAATAGGAAATCCACTAGTTCAGTCAATTCTTGTGTTCGCTACCATCAAGGTTTTCTGATTCCTCATGATACAGACAAATCATCGGAGATCTCCACACAGTAGGACTGACATAACTTTCTTAAGGTAAATTTCCAGGAGAAAATAATTTTCCATTTGTATCACCTTAAAAAAATAATACTTGAGGTATTATAACAATTACCTGATACATTTAACAGAACAACACACTCTCCCTTTTAGCTGGTGCTACTTGCTTATACCATCCTTTTATGGAATATTTCTTTCTTACTCTGAAGGATAATCTATGTATTTTGCCCCAGATATTCCACTAATAAAATTGCAGCTTATTTTGGTAAGAAGGATATCACATCTTCCCACAGCTTATTTGGAGCTTGGCTGCCCTCTCGCATTACAGCAAAAACATCCTTTTGAACTTGGCTAAGTAACTTGTATTTTTCTGAAGCTCATAAGAAGGTGAAAGCAATTGTGGAAAACTGCTGAAGGACCTGATCAAGAACACTACTGCAAAGACTCTGGAGATGTTTAGTGACTGCATGCAACAAAAGCAGCTCCTGGTGAACTTTTACATCTGAGCTCTGCTTAAGGAAAAATCATGTATAGCCTGACTTGTCAAATGGATTGTGACAGGCTCACCATGCAATAACATTTTTCATTATACTCTGGTTATACAGCTGACACCACCTCTAAACAGCTGAACTTTCAACTTTAAGAATTAGTGCTTGAACTGCAACTCACTATGTAGTTGGAAGAACAATGAGAAGTCAACCTTATTGAGAAATCATCTTTGAAGTCATTTGCTTTCTATGAATTTTTGTTTCCTGAATCTGACATGTATGGCCTGCTCTAGAGCATGACCTCTCCATTCAGGTAGACAGAAGAACATGGCAGAATTTTAAGTAGATTCTACTTCATTTGAAACAAATTCTGCTAGGTCCAGAAAACAGAATAAAGCAACTAATTTGACAATTAAATAGCTACATTTGTCTTAAACAGTTATACTTCAAAATTCTTGATAAAAGTACACAGAACACATTTTCATAGTGTCAGTTTTGAGGCCAGAATTATGACTTGTGAACAACTGCAGTTTACATTAAGTTAGCCAACAGGATAATTCAAACAGTTTATTTATTACCAGTCAGACAAACAAGGTGGGTGTGGGCTGTGGAAGTGAGAAGAGAGAAGGAAGAAGAAGGGGACTACAAGGCAAGTTAAGTGAATATTTCTTACTGCAAAATAAGACCAAATACTTTACAAGTCTATATATGCTATGCTTCTCAAAGTGTACCACATAAATTGTTAAATACAGCTATTGTTCATGTTAACTTCTAGACAGTGTTCCCAAGAAACTACACAGCAGTCAGTTTACAAAAGGCAAAGATTATTGCTAGGCAATACCACTACATACACATGTGACACTGAGTATCTGGACAGGAGGACTGTTATATCACACACCTACTGCACTTTTATAAATTTGACTAAGTGATTGTTGAGTTATAAAAAGTGCCAGCGAAGTTGCAGTCACCATGATAGAGTTTCACAGTTGCCCTTGGCATAAGGAAGATACCTGGAGCAAATCCATACACCCCAGATAATTACAGATACATTTTTTGCAGACAATACAAAAAATAGCATATTCAAGGTAGAGAAAATGGACTTGAAATTGATAAAACATAAGTAATTTTGATGATAAAAGAGATAAACAGATGTACAAGCCTACCAAAGTGAAACATTAGTCTTTACCACAACCTCGAAACCAAGTGTCCATACGTGGTCCATGTTACTTTCTTTGTTAAATCTCCTTCTGTTTTTCTCTCTCCTTCTTAGCAAGAGAATCATTTATTCCATGTATATGATTAAGAGAGCACACATATAACCTACAATTTACCTAACTGAAGAGGAAGCAAAAAAAAAATCAGTGAACATGAAACTTCAAATGGACCATCAAGCAGCATCTATAAAGCATCCTTTTCAGTTTAACACTTGAAATCTTTAGCTATTATATGGAAGAAAATAAAAAGAATCTACTGCTAGAAGACTTGTGGATGACTACTGAGGATGGTTGATCATGGAGACTTCCAGAATAGCATAATATATACCACAGAGCAGCCTAGATTATGCCTGTGTAGTACACAGCAGGTCCATATATATAAGCAGCATGCCTTTTAATATCAAGCAATAGAAAGGTATACAGAACACAAATAAGAAAAGGATGTTACATTAGACAACACAGTAGTCTCAGGTGTGGAGGTGGCAGAGCAGAACAAAAAAAAAGTGATCACAGGATGAGTCTGCAGGATGTCACTACAGGAAGAACCACCATGGATGACAAGCTTATTAGCACTGCTCTGTGACTGTGCTTAGGTGGCCATATGGTTTAAGAAACACAACTGGCTTATGGCCAAAGTGTTTGGAGAGTAGGCCAAAAAAAGCTTTTATTGGACTAGTCCAGGAATTTAGATATGGTTGATATTTTTGCCAAGAGTCTGAAGTAGCCACAATGCTAGAATCAATGCATGTCAGTGCACTTAATAGTTTACAACTTTCCTCCCACACCTTGTATACCAAGTTTAGGGTTTGGTTCTCAAGAACATGGACATTCTTCACAATCCAAAAGACACATACACTTATATGAATACATATTTGTGAAAACAGATGAAGATTTGTGATCTGCAAACATATCACACAGAACGTTATGTGGAGAAAAGTTTCAGATGTGGCATAATGCACATTCCATCACAGGATGAAAGCCAGGCCCCTTACTCTTCTTCAATTCTGCTGCTTTTCTTTTTATGACTGTGTCATATTCTGACTGGAAGGAAACTGTGGCAAAACATAATACAAAAATAGAAGATAAGGAAAGATGAACCTTGAAGTGGCCTCAGGTCACAAAATACGTCAACTCCTTCACCTGTAACCATACAACAAGTGTCATAAACTAGGATTTCCTGTCCTTGCATGACTGTAGAAGAGTAGGATGTTGGGGTTTTTCCCAGGAAAAGTTATGGTTTTGTGTTTCTGATATGAAGCATGAAAATTACTAAGGATATGCACATTCGTAATTTTTTTAGTGATGTAAATTCAGAACATACATAACATACAATAATGCACACCCCTTCAAAAAAGAGTGCAAATGCTCAGAAAAGTTTCCTCTACTATTGTCAGAAGAACTGTTTTTTTAAGGCTACTTCATATTACTGTGGAATAGAAAAGGAAAGTTTCAAATTTAACTATATCTGAACTGC
Source organism: Piaya cayana (assembly GCA_013389865.1). Lineage (NCBI taxonomy): Eukaryota > Metazoa > Chordata > Aves > Cuculiformes > Coccyzidae > Piaya > Piaya cayana. Next base: position 13,048 of record WAAB01023401.1, on the reverse strand, counting down.
ACTCAGCCCCACCCTGATCTTCTTAGACTCTTCATGGTTTTCAGCCAGGGAGGCAAACTTGTCTTGTCACCTTCCAATTACTGTAAGTTGAAAACACTCAATCAAAGCAGATTATCTGAGCAACCCAAAGTCAGCTTTCCTCATATCCAGAGTTGAGGTCTTGCTGTCAGTTCTCCTCCAAGGCTGTTAAACTTTGCTGCTTTGCAGTTGCTGTGATGAAGGCAGCCTCCTATTGCCAGTTTATCCATGAGATCCCCTCTGTTAACTAGCAACAAATCAAGGAAGGCACATTTCCTGGTTGGTTCTCTCCACACCTGTACCATGAAGTTATTGTCCACAGAGTTTAGGAATCTTCTGGATTTGTTTATACTAGATGTCCCAGTTGATATCAGGCAAATTGAAGTCCCCCATGAGGATAAAGGCTGATGATATGGAGGCATCCCTTGATTCCGTAAAGAAAAACTTGTCAGTGTTGTTGCCCTAGTTGGGTGGCCTATAGCAGACTTCACAATGACCCCTTTTATAATTGTCTGCCCCTTAATCCTTACCTAGAGACTCTCAACTATGCCATTGCCAACTACAAGCTCCATGTCTTCCAGCCCTTCTGCTACATACAATGCCACTCCTCCCCCTCCTCCACCTCACTTGATCCATCTATACCCCCTGAAAAGCCTGCAACCATCCATGATGGCACATCAGTCACAGGTCTCATATTGCCAAGTTTCACTAATGCCAATAATGTCATATCTTTGGGACTGGGCCAAGGCTTCCAGCTTCTCCTCATGGAGCTGCCCAAATCTCACTAGGATGCAGCTCCCCAGATTTTTGTATGCGTTCCCACTGCTTGCCCCTGACCTACCTGCCATTGCCTCTTTCCCCTTCAAATCTCATTTAAAACCGTATCAGTCAGCCCTGCCAGCTCTTGAGCAAAAAACCTTTTCCTCTTCTGTGAGAGTTAAATGCCATCAGATGCCTGTAGATCTGATGATAACTAGAACATCCCATGGTTGAAAAAAAACAAACCCCAAGTTCTGCCAATGATGCCAACCTCGGAGCCACATGTTGACCACAGGTGGGTCTGCCTGCTCAGTTCTGTATTCTTCCCTGACACTGAAAGGACTGAAGAATATACCACCTGTGCACCTGACCCTTTAACCAACTGTCCCATGCGTTGGAAATCTCTTGTGATTGCTTTAAGACTTCTCCTTGCTACCTCTTCACTGCCTACATGAAAAACCACTAGTGGGTAATAGTCTGAGGGCATTACCAGATTAGGAAGTTTTCTGATTATGTCTCTTACTGTTGCCCCAGGGATGCAGCAGAATTCCCTGTGGGTTGGGTTCAGTCAGCATATTGACCCTTAGATCCCCTCAGAAGAGTGTAACCTATGATAACTGCCCTTCTTTTTGCCTTTACATGAGTAGTGGTGATGCGGGGGACTGACTGCTTAGATGACCTCTTCATCCCAGAAGGATCTACACACATCATCAGATGTATGCCCATACAGTCCCAATGCCTCATGCTTGTTGTGTACAAGCATCTAGGAAGGTGAGGCAGGAGTGAGAATGAATTCACCTGCCACCACAAGCAGTAACCGTTTTTTATATCCTCCCCCATCTCCAGGGCCTCCTCCATCCACCTGATGGTGGGAGGAGGGTGAGGAGTCCTACATCCCCTGTGCTGTAGCTGGTTGGTGCATCTCTCTCAGGGATTGCAGCACATGATTCCACCAGTTATTAATCTCAACATATTCTAGAATACATATAAGTTTGACAAAATTAATGTTTTGATTAGCGCTCTAGCTTTCTTGGAGCATTGTTTCAAAAGCTGACTCAGATTTTAAAACAGTGATTTCCTTTATTTAAAGTTCACTGAAAAGGTTCCTATTCAATATCATTAGCAGTTTAAAGTGTCATGAGAGATTAATTACTAAAGTGTGTTATGCCAAAACATGAAACTCTTACTCAAGTACTGGCAAGCTCCTAGCAATGCTAACATTTTTTATTTCAGTCACTATTACCAGCTGGTAAGAGTTGGAAAAGAAACAGTTTCAGGCTTTTTACAGATCTAACTTTTCATATGTTTAACATGAAATAATACTGTGATATTTCTAGAATCCTCTTCCAAATCTCTAGTATTTTATACATCTGTGCATTTTTGAGCCAGCTCTGGCATCTTTGTATGTAAGAGTTCAGTGAATTTTTCCTCCATTGCTCATCTCTTTGCTTTCCACAGAAGCTTTGGGCATCTGCCACGCTTCTGGCACCCATGCAGCACAGCTATATGTTTCACTATGAGCCACCTTCCTTCCCTGGATGAAAATTCTACCTATTGATTCAATATTTCCACACCTTACAATGAGTATTGCTCCCCACAAAGAACCCAAATCTTTGTTCACCCCATCTATGCCACATTTTATAGACCTCTGTATATTATACTGAAAAGTTTTCAATCTTTACCACTTCCTTTGAGTTCAAGTCTTCCAGTTCCATGTATTACCTTAGAACTGTATCTCCCAGACTGATATGCGCCAGTTTAAATGTATGTATGTTAGACCCTATTTGCTATTTTAAAGTGCCGTTATCTGTCACAGAATCCATCTGGGTTCATGGAATCAATTGCAGTTTGCCATTCCTGTAGCAACCTTGAGTAACTTGTCAGCACTGCCAAAGTCTGGTCACTTGATTTTCCAGCACTGTGATAAATTAATTTCAGAGCATGGCTGCAGCAGTAATGGATTCCTGTAAGAAGCCAGTAATAACACCCAAAAATGCTTTTTGGAAATCTAAAAAGACAAACTCCCATGTCTTCACATAGATCAACTACTTTGAAAAAACAGCAGTGCGCAGGATGACCTCCTCTCACAGATCCTGTGTTGAGTCATTCATCCACATATTTGCTAATGCTATTCTTTAAAATTGAGTTTCTATTTGTTTAACCTGGGAAAGATGTAAGGCTTACTTCCAAAATTAAGGCCGCATAGTGAAATCCCAAAGTCCAAGAAATGTAGTAGCAACAGTGAAGAGAAACAAGATGGAGGGGAGAAGATGCTGAAGCCTTTCAATCTAAATGAACATATTGTTTAAATACATGTACAATTAATTTTCTAGAGCTATATTAATAACTTTACATTTTAAAAACACATGTTGTAAACTGCAAGGCAGCTTTTAATATGAATTTTGGCAGGATCTAAAAACCCTTATAAACTTCAATATTCAGTATAAGAAACTACAAAAATCAGTTCAAAGTGGGAGGAACAGGTTCTTACTAAACTACAGTATTTTGGCTTTGCAGATCGTGCGTATTTATTAAATGCCTCCCTTTTCTCCTCCAGAAAAGGTTCTTTTTCACTTGCAGAGACTAATTATACTATGCCCACGAGTTACAATGTTATTAAACTGGCAATACTGAACATGAAATACAGTTACAGATAATTAGAAAGCCCTTTAATAACACTCACTTAAGTGCAGAAAACACTTCCAGAAAAAGCCCTCTGCTAGTGCAGCAATGCTCATTAGATTTACAATTAGTACAGAATGCTTAGAGAGGAATAGCTCCTTGGTTGGNGGGGGGGGGGGGGGGGGGGGGGGGGGGGGGCTGGTAGTGGGATGCTGTGAAAAAACAGCTAGCAAAACTGTCATTTTGCAACTTCCACATTAGGAGGATAGATGGATAAAGGTCTATTTTAGCAAATATTGTTAACAGCAATCTGAAAGTTTGAAGGTTAAAGTATTAAAAATTAACATCACTAACTGAGAGCTTACTTTTTACCAGGTATGGGCAGAGAATAATTAGTACTCACAAGTCCTACTAGCATAGGAGACATGCCTTGTTTTGACGATGCACAGGTAGGGTGCAAACAGCTCTTCTCATTTACTTGATTAGTCTAGAAATAGCTGTACAGCTCATGGAGTTAAACTAGTAAGAATGTCACAGAGACAACAACTGATGACTTGTCCAATGGTTGTTATTGTAACTGAATTCTTTGCAGGTGGAATAAACCATAAAAACCCCACAACGTTAGTTTTTTGCCAAGACAACGTGGTAAAAGCTCAAGTGGTGAGTAAAAAAGAAAATCAAAACATTACATGGATGTGCTGAAAAGATTTTAGCAGTGGTCAGAGGCAAGTATGTGGCTTTAACTTGAAACAAATATTACAGTTTACATATGTTTCAGCTTTTTTTTCTAAAAGTTACTTCTTTTCAGTTTGCAATGTGAGGGGAAGAAATTTCTGCTGATAACATGAATCATCTAAAGTCTACCAATCCAAAGCCACCCTCAGCTTATCAAACACACTCTCCACACGTGCTGTTTTAGACAAAAAAAAAAAAAAAAGTAATTTCAAAGTTTAGCAAGAAGTTCTCAGCTACAGAAGTGCTCTACTACCCTTAATTTGTATGAGGTGCTAAAGCAGGATGCTTTTCCTCCCTCTGAGCTCAGAAACACCAGTCATCACTATCCTTTCTCCCATTGTCACCAATCTATTTATCCCATTGTCAACCTACTGGCCATACTCCTTTCCCCCTAGCCTAACAATAGTGTCAATATAGTTGTCAAATTGACAGTGATGTTACTTAACAGTCACATCTATATCATATGCAATTACACTTCTTAAAAGCCTGTCTATTTTGTGTTTCAGAAATACATCATGATCTTTGTGTACTGCCTTCAATCTGTCTACAAAATGCCTAATTGTGCTAGCAAGGACTTCCAAAATGAATCTTAGAAGCAATATCATTTGAAAGTAACTCTCCCCTTCTATATAAGGAGAGCTCTACTGTCTGTTACCACCCACACCAGTGACCTATAGCACTGCAGCCTGCTCTTCCCCACAGTGAGGTGCATAGTCTCCATCCCATAGCAGGCAATACATGGAAAGTAATGTAGCTACACAATTTAATTCATAGGAGGGGACGTGTTCAAAATTAAACAGCTGGCTACTGAAATATGCTTTATCTTACTGCCATCAAGACAATCAGAAACTTGTATTTCTGAAAAATTGAGACATGGAAGCAAGGAGAAAAGACGATCATGGCAAATTGGATGTAGTTAGGGTGGATGACAGCGAACTGAAGGTTTTTATTTCCCATGGCTGAGAGGAGATTCATGGCATAGAGCTTTTTTTAAGGTAAAACCCAGAAATAAATATAAGAAAACTTGTTTGACTTTGTATGAGGAAAAAAAGATGTTTAAGAATCACAAAAAAAGGGGGGGAGGAGTAAAAAAGAAAGACAAACAGATCATCCTTCTACTGTTCTCTGAAGAAGGCAGCATTTGTTGAATTCAAACATGAAAGGTACAGATCAGATCTAATGAGCTGAGGACACTATTACAGAAACAAGGATTTGTTTCTAAAGAACTAAAGGAGATCACGGATTCAGGAAAGGGTACCTTATAAGACAACACTGCTTGCAGATAGGCTGCTCTTCAGTATTCTATGAAGGAAATCAGAGAGATCTAATGCTTATTTTCATTTGCCACCAAGATCAATACGAGTAAAGATGTTTCTAAGGAAATCTCTTCAGTAATAAGATCTTCTATTAGACAACCATGATGAGCAAGTGATCTGCATTTAGACTGACTCTGGCTCTAAGTCCTTTAAATGCAGCTTTATTTTCAAATTCAACACTCGTCCTGTTTCACACTGAACAGTGCCTGCAGTGACTTATTCTTATGCAACATCCACAGAACTCCCGCTTAAAAATTTCACAAGACAATACATAGATAGTTTTTTCTGTGAATCCTTGGAATATTAAGAACTCAAACCTCATAAATGTTTATAAAACTTCTGATTCCAAGTGAAACTACATTATTTTAATTTTCAAGACATGAGGTGTGATTTTGTTGTCCTCCAAGAAAGTAAAGAAAACAGTATTGCATTAAATTGTTCTTAAAATACAACACAAAATTGCATAACTATCAATTATCTGACTTAAATAATTTTAGTTTACAAGGAAACAAAAGTCTGACTTAACCCTAAAGTTCATCTAAACTACTTTGGTTTCAAACACTCAGTTAACACTTAAAGTTTAATAGTTAGCTTAAAGTTCAATAGTTAGTCCAGTAACTAACAGGCTGCCCAGGGAGGTGGATGAGTCGCCACTCCTGGAGGCATTTAAAAGACAGGTGGATGATGTGCTCAGGGATATGGTTTAGTGGTTGATGGGAATGGTTGGATTCAATGATCCTGGAGGTCTTTACCAACCTAGTGATTCTGTAATAATTTTATGTTACCTTGAGTAGACAAGCAGTGCAGCAAGATCAATGTTGATGATGTATTTTCAAAAAATATTTTTGTAATCACAACTGCTGTCTCTCAGCAACTTCCAAATATAGTTAATGATTTGTTAAGCGCTCTATTTGGGCTGTTTTAGGAAATGTTTTCACTTCAAATTATCTTTTCCAAACATTCAACAAAATAAATTCCTGTTGAATTCAGAATAACGTATTTATTTTGTCTCAGCTATAGAAATTAGTTAATTTTCCAGCTTTCTGTTGAGAAAACAAGCTATTTTGAATACAAGGACTGCTGTGAGTTTAATTCTTCAATTTTCTGTAAAACTGAAGATGACAGTTCACAGGATTGCTTTCTCATGCTTCCTCAGAATACTGTTGCTCTTTAGCTGGTATTTATCCAGCCCTATGTCCCATGTGGAGTTGAAAAAGTCCTCCCTCATTACACTGGACTTTAGTGTGTCTGCCCTACTACAACTTTTCAGCCCTGTATTGGTTCTACACTGATTACTTCAGCATTATTTAAGCATCTCCTGTGCAGCATTTAGACGTGCAAATAATGGTTATTTTCATGAAAGAAAGCCTCATAAGGGAGGCTGATAACAGATTCCCTAACTGATATAGACTAATAAATTTTATTAAGGAATGAAAATAAATTCCCAAGAACTGTATCAACTTCAGTTACCTTCATGACTGTAGAGAGCATCTTTTGTTCCTTGTACAGGACTTATTTTCTCTCTTCTGTTTCCTGCTGACTAAATGCAGTGTCAGTGAGTTCTACTTCACAGGAAAAGCTTAAGGCAGGGCAGTGTTTACTGCAACAAAACTGCATCTTTAACATGCAGCAATGACACGTTTCATTTATTCTCATTTAGAATGGAATCCGTTAAAAAAAAAGTCATTAAAAGCATCAGTTGCATTTACATTTTGAACATAACATAAGGAAGAAATACCATACTGTATGATGAAGAGTAGAAAGAACACATTTATCATCTTAAGGTTTTCAGCTGTTTTACTGTTTTATGCTAAAATCGCTAAGCACAAAAATACACTCTACTCACCAAATAAATTGCTTGAATGCCCTTGCTTAGATATAGGTTTCAGTTCATTTAATCCCCATGCGTAACGCTTATAATTATTCCAGGCATGTTCCATCATCTGTAGGGAAACAAAAGCAGGATTATAATCTTGATTTAACAAGAACACACAGCAAATACTGACTTAGGAATATTCTCAATATTAAACATATTTATCCCAATGATTAATTAAATTCAGGTTGCATGCACTAGAACTATGAAATACTTAATACAGAATTAACAGTAGCAGTGCTTCTGGGTGGCAGTGGGATGGTTCCTGTAAGAATTCCACAGCTGTTCTATCCACCTCTACTGTTACCAGCATGCTTATGGTCAAGGCACATTAAGAAATAACTTTTAGGAAGGGAATTTTATTGCGTTAGATATCAATTAAAGTAAGATTTTATTTCCCTTAAGCATACACATCTGAAACTGAGGTAAGTAACATTTTAAAAGATTTTCTCCTAAAGCAGGAATTTTTGAGGTCAAAACTAAGCTTACAGTAGTTTTCAGATTCTGGCAAAGACTTTCTTGCATAAAACTAAGTGGTTCAAACTCAATACGGTTAATAACAGAAAAAGTAAACTAAAAGTGGACAGGCAGAACACCCAGGAAAGGTTTTGAGGTTATGATATAACTTATGAACTATACAGATATATACAGTAGCGTTTAGTCACTTTCACATGTCATTTAGCACAAGCAGCCAAAAACTTTTACAACTAAACATATCGCTACATAAACATGTTTTGCATAAAAAGCTGCACCGCAAATAGATACTGCCTTGGGGAACAAAGCAGCTCTGTGGTCAGAGAAGAGGACGCCAGTGTCAAAAGCGGGGCAGCAGGTTGACTCAAGGACACTTCAACACAATCAGCCAGACCTAGCCCAACTGTCCTTTTTGGGGTGGACCAGTTGCGTGGCCAGAAGCCCACATGTCCCTCCTCAAACATGCAGCAAGGACAATGCATAAAGCTTTGCAGGCCTGGTGAAGAACCACTGCCACTCCAGCAGACCCAACACCTCCCATACCAAACACCAGCTTTAAGACCCACTCAGGAAGAGTTTTCTTTCAGGGTTGCCACATGCAGACTGATTTTGCATAACCAAAGAAAAGATTGTGTTTTCCTTGTTCCACCTCCCCTCTTCCATGCTGCAGAGCAGTGCTGGGAATGCCAAAGGTCATCTTCTAAACAAAAAGTGACAACTTCAGACCTTTCTGAAGGTATTGCTTCAGGGTATCAGCTGAGGACACTGCTCATCCTTGCTTTCAGACCTCATCTTGAGGCCATGTATGTCAAGGATAATTCTGTTAAATAACAGTTATAATCCTAAATTTAAAAGCAACAGCCTTGGGACATGCTGATAATAGTACTCCTGTATTTTCTTCCTTTTTTCTTTGCTCAAATCGCAGAGAAATTATGTCAATTAAAAACCTGCATTAAACCACACTATAATGAATGAAAACAGATTTTCTGGAGTACTACTACACTTGTGAGAATAAATATTTCTTTGCTATTTACAGAAGCATAAATGCTTATCTATCCTGCAGGAAAATGCAGGGATGTTAATTTACTCTAGAGCCCTTACAAGCCCAGCTTTACAAATGCAAAAATTGGCATCTGCTTTTAATACCTGAGCAGTTTTAACCAGAAGGTTACCCTGGTGTTAGATCTCAGCTGAAAGGCAGCAAGTAAGAGGCTCTGTGGAAACAGTCTCAGGGAATTTACCAGGTGTAGTTTTCCACTACTTTTCCATATTATCTAAGAAAGATTTAGATGTTAAAATAGAAATTCTCAAATATTTCAGCAGGCTAAATCCTGCCCTGCACTGTATCTGACATTTTCTATGCTGAAATAAAGCTTATTTTCTCACCAAATCACATAATCTTTTAATTTGCTTAATCTTTTTCTGGGAACACCACACAGAATGCTGTTTGTAGGTTTTTTCTTAAGACTAAACTTGTAATTAAGATGTCTGAATCTTAGTGCCTAAAGATGCAGTATTATAACAAAATTAAAATTGCTGAAGCCACTACTACCACTGCCCTTACCATTCCCCCTCCTTTTTCTCCCAGCACATACATGATCCTTCTGTTGCATAAGAGACGCACTGTTCATGCAATTCCACACTAAGTCAGTTCAGGAAACAGGCTTTTGCAAGTGAAATTTGCTTTCAGGATCATTTTTGTTCTGTCTCGTTCTCCAAGTCAGATTGCCATGAGTATTGGTTACCAAGTGGGAAAGGGAAGAACAACTCCAGACCCATTTCAGATCAACCAAAAAAGCCACAAAGTGCATGACGCTACAAGATTTCCCATATGTACTCAGTTGCCTTTAGCTTTTCCACCTGATTGACATTTTTATCATATTACATTCTAAATGCATGTGTGAGTTCTTAATACTGCAATTACCCTATTGTTAGTCGACCCCTATATACTAAGACAGGAAGCTAACCCAACACAGTAGACACTACTTTACAGTAACATTTATCATTGCATGTTAATGAACAAGAACTCTTATTTTTTTTCCCAGAACATCCTCCCATTTTGCTGAGTCTAAGTACTCAGGTACATTTGTCTAATTGCTTCTTAGGAAATAATGGTGTGCAAATCCAAAAAGCCAAGATGACACACCAAACCAATAATTTGAAAAACACCCAAAGCCTTAAGAAATACTTGCATGGAGAAGCAAAACCAACATAATCTATTTAGCAAAAGATTTAATTCACCTATTTTGGCTAATCAAACTTTTAGTTTAGAACTCTTTCAGAAAGTCTACATTTAGATAAAAGCACCAAGTAGTACGTATGTTTCCTCAGAAGAAAATGCACCTTTAGAACATACTCACTGCTTTAAACATTTGGAAGTTTATAGATGCAACATTGAAAGCAAAATGCAACTCCAAAAGCAGTCAGTAAGCCCTCTAGTGTTTCAAATAGACAGAAGTTATTCCAACAAATGTGAATGGTTAAAGGTCTAGGCCTCAGTGTTATTGCACTTACTGTGCAAACAGCCCGTGGATATGGCAGCCTAAAGAAAACCACCTTAATCAACACTATCTACTGGACAAGTGAGTGTGTCCTTCTAACTTGGCAAGAAGTCTCAATTTCTAGAATCCATAAATACTCAGCATGCTTTTCCCTCTGTGGAAGTTACAAAACTATTAAGTCTCACTCTTAAATTGATCTGCTATTTGTTAATAGCTTTATTTTCTATATTAGAATTAAAAAGTTCTAAAATATTAAGCAGAAGTTTTATCAGACCTAGCCCACTCATAATTAAGCCTTTGCTTTGGCCCAGCTCCTAGCACTAAGAGTTCAGGAATAAATTTTAACAGTTGTTTGGAGAAATCTATCTGTATCTGCAGTCTTCACCTTTCTGTTTGCACGAGACATACCCAAATCATTATCTCCAGATTTTAATTCACAAAGGCCCTTTTAATCACGTATTTGACTACTTGTACAAGTACTGCTGAACACTTGAAATGTCTAAATAAAGATCACTGAGAACATCTGTATTTCAAAACATTATGGAACTTATTTAAAAAAAAAAATCCTAATGATGAAGAGTCTAACAGCTCTTGATCAGATGATTCCAGATACTCTTCAAACTCCTCTACAGTGCAGCTAATACAATTTCACCTGAATGCCTTCAAATAATTCTTTATTATTCCTTGAGGATGTCAGTAGGTAAAGATGTATTTGCAAAAATGTATTCCTCAGTTCTTCTAGATTTACTAAGATATGCTCATTGAACCTCAAACTCTAGAAGAGCCTGACTAGGAAGCCCTGCACTACATTAGCAAAGTGTTTCTGACAGCTCTATCTAAGGTCATTCACAATCAGAAATGGCAGCTGAAGGCTTGAATAGCTAGCATTGTCTCACTAGTAAGGTGGCTGCTTTGACATCTTCAAGAAAAGTAGAGCATTCCTTTTTACTTATGAAATTAGAGAATGCCAAAGTACTACCCCACCTCTGTTGAAGAATAATGAAGTGTGGTAGTATTGTAAGCAGTATCAGTAAAATCACTTAAACGTGAAGATCTGACATTATGCACAAAAGAACCTGTGTGTTTCTTCCATTATCTGTAAAGGAAGCATTTTGAAAGATATTTTAAAAACCCTTCTCAACCCACTGAACATGTGGGGGGAAAAAAAAATTGAGTTTGTTCTCCAGAAGCTGAAAACCAAGCCCTTTACCACAGCTATAATGTTGGCCAACCAAAAGATGATGATAATGCTCTCTGATTTGCTGTTATTTGAATTACTGACATCTTCCAAAGCACTCTCACACAACATCTATGGAGGACACACAAGCCAATGAAACATGCAAAATATAGTTCTATTCAAACTGGAGTACACAAGAGTTCAGGCACAAAATGTTGCCAGAAAACAAGAGTGATGCTGAATCAGCACAGCAACGGTGGTATTTAGATGCAAACTACTGCAGTACCAGGTGAAGTAAAAATAATAAGAACTTAATAAGGTTTCTTTTTAGCAGTTAGATACAAGCTGGAAGATGCCAAAGAAGATATCAGGGCAAGAATACTATCCCAGTTCTAAAAAGTGCTTGAAAAGGAAAAAAAGTTTTATTGCAAGAAAAAGTACCATCCTGATCTTCAACAGAGCCACTTCAATCATGCCCAGACAAGGGAGGAAGACAAAAGATTAAGGTTACTTAAAAGACAACTTAAAAGCAAAACAGAACAAAACCATAACTCCAAAGAAAATGTAACAGTTTTCTTGTCCAATCTCTACTAAATTCTCATTACTAGATTAAATAATCTTCTCTTTCTCAGTTTATACTTAAGTTTTTACACATTTAAGTTATTTTCACATTCCAAACTGTTCCTTGCCAGAACTACATTTTCACTCAGTCTAGCCTCCTCAAATCTTCTCTCCTTTCTGTTTTTGTAACCAAAAAAGTAACAAGGGAACTGAATTTCCCTAGAATTAGTATGAAAACATTATATATGTTCCACAAACTCGCTTCCTGTACAATTTAACTCACGTGGTTGATGACTGACTGGGTCAGGAGGGAGTTAGCATTCTTCATAGCAACCCATACAATGCTCTGTTG
>WAAB01023400.1:93292-112980 GCA_013389865.1 Piaya cayana | reverse complement strand
TCCCCACAGCAGAGATGAGATGTTCCCACTGCTGCTGGGAACTCTTGGTGCTGACTGGGGCAATCTCCAAGGAGGACAATATACCACGTCACTAGATTTTAATGCTGGGGGGCAAAACTGCTTAATCCAACAGAAAGGAGCTGAGTATTTTTCAGATACGACTCCGTATTCTGAAGGAGCACAAACACATTAGATGAACAAACCAAACTGGCCTCAGTACAAGTTAAAATATCCAAATATCTTTGGAGGTCTGTGCCCAGATCCTCAGGAATCCACAAGAAACCCCCAGTTAATGGTAGCTGAACATGGTCCTGTCAGAGCTTAGTCCAGGAAGGTCTGAACGAACAACATGATTCTGGAGACTTTCAAAACAGAGAGACTAACACAAGAATGAAGCAAAGCCAAAGGCCAGAGTTCTGTCTCGTCACCCTTGCACTGCCCTAGGCACGGCTCCTTCCACCTCTACCTGCAATTCAAGCTGTCAATTCCACTTCACAGGAGGAAATCAGTAGACGAATACTGCCCTTCAGCTAGCAGACGAGTCTTGCAGTTCAAGTGAAGCAAGAAATAGCTCCTGTTCTCTTGTTCCCCTTAGGGTAACTGGACAGAGCAACACTGCACCTATTGCTGCTACTGAACACACAGGAAATCTCAGAGCACCAAGTGATACAACGCAATGATGACCCAAATCCTGAACCACGCTACAGCTTCAATGCTGACCAGTACTCAAATGACAATTTCCCTTGCTCTGAAAAGTGACGGAAAATTACCACAGATGAGAAAATTATTTGGGTCAGGGGCCAGAGCGGCAGGTTGTTCAATAGCTATTTCACAATCACATGATTAAAGTTATGGAAGAATGAATTTACTATAAAAGCACACAATGAATCCTGCTTAGATGCCCTTTAAAACAAAATTTTAAACTCCCTGACTCCTCTAATAAATGGAAAATGGACTCGCAGCATCTCTCCATGACCTGCTGTCACCTGCCAACCCTGATACACTGTGGGTTTGGCACAGCATCCAGCACCAGGTTGGAAGTTGGCTGGTTACAGCCTAGACTGGAGCTTCATGTCACATCAGGACTTGCATCATTGTTTTGACAGCACCAGCTTTAGGAGGAAAGAAAACCCTGTGATCAACTGCCTGACAGCCAGGAGGACATCACTGCAGATCCACAGGGACTGTCCTCCTTCACTGGAGCTCTGGCTCTTTCTAATGCCTACTATTTCAGGCTATCAAACCAAACTTTTAATTAAAAGAAGAGTTCCAGTTAAGTTCCTGAGAAGCCTTGCTATGGCCTTGCTAATTGAAAGACAAACTGACAGGACCTGAAGTGAAAAAATAAACCAGGTCTGGGAAGTTCGAGAGTCACAGAAAGAGCCTGAGCTCCTAAGTAGGTTGAAACTCACTATCTGCAGGAGCGCTACGTGTCCTCCAGCTCCAGGTTTCTAGGCCTTGGTCTCTGTAGAACTGCTGGACTCTCCAGAGAGTCAATCACAATAGCCCAGTTCAGGTGTTACCTTTTTCCACTGACAACATATGAGAAATCAACCCAGCACTGGTGGACACATGCAGAAAGCTCTTTTCTATCTATGTCCTTCACACGAGTGATACAGCTGTCCTTCACTGCAGGGGCACTGCTCCTCCCCTTCTCCAAGAGGCTTAGAGAGCTGGCATGGATTTCCAGGCAACTTCTTTATCCCCAGCCACTGGGCAGACTGTAGATATCCCACAGCAATGAAACCTCAGTGCAGCAGAGCTGCTCCTCCTCTGTGCAAGGACTGCATGCCTTCATTTCAAAATTTCCCCCCAGTAAAATTTTGCTTGTCTTCAAATATTTTTTTTCTCTTTCTTTGTTTTTATTTAGACGATCCTTCATGTTGGGTAATTTGAAAGAATTTGTTTGAATACACCAAGCCATCATATCTCACTACATTCAAGCCTTATCATTTCAACCAGAAACTAGGTATCAGCACTCAATCTCCAACCCTTGCTGCTCTGAATCTGAGCAGAGTGGAAACTCTTTGAAAGTGTCAGAATCTCCTCCACCCACTCAAAATGTGGATGTTTCCAGGCAGATGTAGGTGTAACACAGGGCAAAATACAAGCTGTGTGCAGATAACACTTCACCAATATGGAAAACATCAACTGCCAAACAGGTTAAAACAGGGCTGGTACCAACAATGAGAACAGTGTCAGAGTGACTTTCAGGTTAATTCCTGCTCTAGTCTACCATTCTTAGAAATGGGCACTGTAACAAAAGTTCTTTAGGAGAGGAAAGAAAGTGGGTGTATGTTTATTTCATGGTTGGTTTGGGGTATTTTTGGTTTTGGTTGTTTTTTTCTTTTTACTAATCTGCTCTCTCCTGTCAGGCCAGGTAAGGGCATAGCAATCAAAATTAGACTTTGGAAGTTCCCTACTGTGTTTCAGAGCTTTCTGCTCTTGTGCACCATTCTTCCATGCTACCTTGAAAGGAAAGCCAGGCAAAGCAGAGAAGATCATCAGAAAGAAAGGAATTGAGATCTAACTTGAAATCCTTGGCCAAACTGACTGTTGCTGCAAAGTGTTATAAAACGTAGAATGAACATGAGAAACAATTATNCTTGGGAGAAAAGCCCAGTTCCCTCCTCTCCACAACCTCCTCTCAGGCAGTTGTAGAGAGCAATGAGGTCTCCCCTCAGCCTCCTCTTCTCCAGGATAAACACCCCCAGCTCTCTCAGCCATTCCTCATAAGGTCTGTTCTCCAGCCCCTTCACCAACAACTAAAGCCAATTATTGCATGACTAACATTTATAGCCAGTCTGCTTCACGCTACGTGGGGAACCCAGATGCCAAATTTTGCAAAAAGCAGTTGCAAATTGCAGGGACCCCAGTGGAAACCACATCTGCCTGCTAGGAGCTGCTCACAGGCTCTTGTTCCCCGAATTACAAACAGTGCAGGGTGCTTGATTGCATCTTGGCTCTTGATTAGAAAGGCATCAGCAGACAGAATTAAACAGTTTGCTTCCTGGCCTATTTAGCATCCTCTGGGTGACGGGTTAGAGGGTAAGCAAAGCATAGGAGACATTTTCAAGAGCGATGCCAGAATCTGCCTTCTCCCTTTTTTTGTCAAGACATTTGCAGTGAGTGATAAGGTTTCCCACAGATCTGGCCAGGCTCCAGAGGAAAAAAACAAGCAGTGAAAGTGTACGTAAAAGCAGCTCTGCACGAGGTTGCAAGGCACCGCCTGAACCAGCTGCCATAGCAACCGCTATTAAAGAAAGAATTAGAGCATTCTTCACGGAAGTAGGAAAACTCACAGTAAATAAGCGTAAGGATGGGATGCAAAGCAAATAAAAGGGGAATAAATACAAGCAAGAAGGAAAAATATGCAGAAGTGAATGAGAAACAGGGCTGCTTACACAGGTATATGCACTCTCACCTTGTGGCTCTGCCTATAAATACAGTAAAGATACCTAACTCCAACCTCATTAGCAAGCATTTTAGATACAGTTGATCCTGCCTTGGGGCGTGAGGTGGATTACGTGACCTCCTGAGGCCCTCTCAACCTCTATTTTCCATGATTCTACGAGGAAGAAATCTACACCAGCTGAGCTGAGCTGGCCCAAATCCAGAAAGGCAGGAATTTAAATCTGGAAAAAAAAAAATAGATTTAATCCACTTTTCAAGCTCTCCTTGACCAGGAGAAAGGGTAGAAAGCAGAGCCTGCAGCCACAGCCAAGTTGTTCCTGCCTGGAAACTACACCCAAGCACTGTGTTTTCAACTGCACCAGGGTAATGCAGCCACATTAGGTTTAGCCCTACAAGAAGGCTTCACCCTCAGAAGTATTCATTTCCCCAACAATATTAATTTAAAAAAAAAAAGAGGATTTTAGGGGTTAGGGCTTTTTCTGTTACTGTTGGGGGTTTTTTTTCTTTGGTTTCTTTTGGCAAAATACACTTGAAAGCACAATGATGCTGCAAAACTCAGGGTGCCAGTGAGCTCTCAAGTGTGCTCAGGCCAATATCTTCTATCCTTTCAGCAGAATTGTATTAGCTATCACAACGCAGCACTGCAGCAAGACAGAGCCCTCAGCTATCGGAGGTCGCAGCCAAGGCAGGACGACAAATGATATTTCACTCCAGATTGCTGCTGCTTATTACGCAGAAGATACCAGAGATCCCTGGCTGAGCTGCTATTTACGCTCTCCGGTCTCTTGCTATTGGAATGGGACAAAGCACATGGTTAATGGGAGCACAGGAAACAGCACACACCTGGAAAGCAGCCAGGCAGGCAAGAATCATGTTGCCTGCAAAGAATCCCACGTCACAGCCCCCTCAGAGCGAGAAGCTGCTTGGGCTGCAGCATCAGCCCTTCCATGCTGTTATCCCACTGAGCAGACAGCCAAGCATGCTGCTTTCAGTGCCTGATCCAACCCATATCCATGGCCATCGCTGCACTTCTCATCGCAACAGCAAGTAGCAATCCCCTCACCCAGGGAACTCACAAGGAAAACCAAGCTGGGAAGTTACTGGCTAGAAAATGCCACCAAACTACCAGCATTATCAGGCTCAGACTGGGTTGTTCTGGCTTCAATATTTAGCAGCCTGTAGGTACTGGAAAATAAGCAGCCATGCAAGGCTGTCTCCGTATCACCAGAAGCAGAGCAGCCAGGACAGGGAAGGGAAAGGTTAAACGTTGGCAATTTAGCACTTGATTGTAGGCACAAACATCCCCGGGCACCTGGTTGAACTAAGGTCCCATCGATGTCTGCCGTCACTGACAAAAGTCCTGACGTCCCCAGCGAAGGCGGACGTTGCATCCTGAGCTCTCCCTGCTGTGATTTGGCCGGGCAGGGTTTGCAGAGCAGATGGTGACCTTACATATCCTACCTGCTGCACCTTGCACACACAGCCCTAAGTTTCAGCCTTTACTCCCCATCGTCCAGATCTCCCTTCGACATTGAAGGTTCCTTACTCACGGCTGCACTAAGAAAGAACCATCAACAATACTAATAAACCAAAGAAATACTCAGATCACACGTAGGGGTACATGCAACCAAGGAGACACCTCCAAAACACATTGCAGCCAAATTTTGGAAGCCGATTAAGTGATTTAAGCCACTTCTAGTACGAAACAAAATCTGGGATTGGCAACAGCCATTGGCCAATCCCTGTTTAATTTAAAATGCTTTCAATCCAAAAAGACCATCCTTACTGGAGGGACAAGCAGTTTGAATCTGATGTTTATTCATTATCTTGTAATCATAGAATCACCAGGTTGGAAAGGACCCACCGGATCATTGAGTCCAACCATTCCCATCAATCAGTCATCCTTTAAACACCTCACCCACCCATCCTTTAAACACCTCCAGGGAAGGTGAATCAACCCCCTCCCTGGGTAGCCTTTGCCAGTGCCCAATGACCGTTTCTGTGAAAATTTTTTCCTAATGTCCAGCCTAAACCTCCCCTGGTGGAGCTTGAGGCCATTCCCTCTTGTCCTGTCCTCTGGGAGAAGAGCCCAGCTCCCTCCTGTCCACAACCTCCTTTCAGGTAGTTATAGAGAGCAATGAGGTCTCCCCTCAGCCTCCTCTTCTCCAGGCTAAACAACCCCAGCTCTCTCAGCCATTCCTCATAAGGCCTGTAATACCCTTGGCAAGACGCATCAGAAGGGTTTTCAGTGGTATCAGAAGTGGTGGCAGCTGGCACACATGTAAAAGAAACCAAAACAACGTGAAACAAACCCATTTCCACCACACAAGCTGAGAACGTGTGCTCTGCTGAAACAAGATGCAAGCAGAATGATGCATCCACGAAGGTGGGGGTGGGCAACCGAGCCTGCAGGAGGCTGGGGGGTGGGAGGCACTTGTCAAATTCTGATCAAAAACCCTCCAGCCAGGAACCCTACATCACTCTTTGTTAGCAAGGACAGTCAGAGAGCATTCGCAGGCACGTTTTCAGTGTTTGTTTTAGTCAAGAAAAGTAATTGCTCACTATGCAGGAGGGTGACCGTTTGTGCTATGAGCCTTGCCGTGAATTGAGAAACTCAAAAGAAGCAGAAGTTCTGGTCTGCAGGTATGGAAAGAGCCTGTTTCTCAACTCACACGTCTTCAAACAGCAGGCAGTGATGTTATGCATATAACAGCCAGAGCCCTGAAAACAGACACCCCAATCCTTCTGAAAGGGATTAAGAGGCAGCCTGACCCACACAAACCAACTCTTCTAGAACGGCTGCGGTAACATTTTATAAAACACATTCTGAAGTTAAAGAAATACTTCATTCTATTATATAAGTAATTTAAAAATATTTCTAATCACATATTTTTTGTTTAAAGAAAAGGTCAACTCCGGATTTGGGCAGGGAGAGGGTGCCTTCCCAGGAAAACCTAAGATGGTCTTACAGGATTATTTTCCAAGCAGAAAAGTTGGCATTTCAAGCTCTTATGGAAATAATTTTCTCACTTGATTGAACTTCCAAGAAATCAGAAAAAATTATTTACTTGTTGTGACAACAAGGATGTGCTTATTCAATATTCCTTGTGCTCCCAGATGCCATCTAGTTAGCTGCCATATGCAAGCCACCCCACGCTGGCACCACATCCAGATCGTATGAAACAGCCAAGTTAAATGTAGCCAAATTTGTGAATCTGCTTTTGGAAGACATACCAACAACCATTAACAAAATTAACAAAATCCATCATTGCCAAGAGCTCCCACGTGCAGCTTCCCAAGGAGGATGGGTTTCATTTCCACACCTATGGAGTTTTAAAATGCCAGAAACATAGAATCATAGAATGGTTTGGGCTGGAAGGGACCTCAAAGCCCACCCAGTACCAACTACTCTGCCACAGGCAGGGGCACCTTCCACTGGATCACACTGCTGAAAGCTTCATCCAACCTGGCTTTGAACACTTCAAGGGAATCACCTTTGTTATTGAACAGAAACTTTTCATTTCTGACTCAAGTCATTCCCCAAATATCGAGATGTACACTCAGACTTCTGGCAATAAAAGATTTCTTTCTTTTCAGAGCCCTTCAAAGGGCACAAAACCCAGGAGAAAAATCTTCTCGGAGAGATAAAGGCACTTGCTCATAGATTTGGACACAAGAACCCCATGTAAAAAAGCTTCAGGAGACTAATAATGTGGGCGGAAAATTAAGACACCTCATAAAAGGTTTTTAGTAACAAGGGAACAGATCATATCAAGTTGGAAAGGTTAAAGAAAGCAATTTATAGACACTAATTAGGGCCTCTTTTTAAAGTGTCTTTGCAAATGACAAGGTTGGTTTTATTCCAGACAGGTGCAAAGGGAGCATGGAAGGAGCTGCCTGGGGACGGCTCCTGGACGGGCCTGCCGTGCTCCCCATTACTGCACATTCACAGGAGATGTGAAGGGTCAGTATGAAGGGGAATATGGGGATGTATGTATACCAATAAGCTGTGCAATGCTCTCCACATGGAAATCTTCTCTACACCAGTGTAGGACCCAGCAAGCCCCAAGCCTGCACCCGCTGCTCTGCTAATGGGAACAGTTTTGTTGGATGCCAAGTCCAAGGTCATCGAGTCCAAGTCTTCATTTGCTTTTTGGCTCACCAGCCGTAAGGATCTGCATGGTTAAACATCTGCAGAAATGCTGTTTTATGCAACACTAAGGCTCCAACAAAGTTTTGTTTGCAGGATGAAGTATCGGTAAGTGGGAGCTGAAGGACTTCGCAGCGATTTTTCAGCCTTGGGGAGCAGTGGCACCAGTAAGGAGGTAGCCCTCATCCAAAAGCAGGAGCAACCAGGGCACCTCCAGCACTGCTGAAAGGTGAATCAATCCTTTGAGGGCTTTATCTCTCCATTGGTTTGCTAGAGGGAACACAGCTGAACCTCCAGCTAACACAAACACCTCCGGCTTCTGCCATTCAAGTGGGAGCTAACCCTGCACAGGGGCTGGGGGTGCAAAGGGATTTACAGGCAGCAAATGCCACACATTGTACAGGCAGCCACTCTACCCACCTCTGGGATCTCTTTTTTTCTGATTTACAGAACACCAGCTCCTCTCCCCATGCTCTGGGGCTGCTTTTATAGGAACTCAGTGATGTAGAAAGATCCAGACATGACAGCCCTGCAACCACTGGGGCTGCTTTCTGGGATGAGGTGCTGCTCTGGGAATGGTGGGACCAGCCTCCTCCCTACGGTTTCAGTTCATCGCCTTGCAGGACGGCCTGGAAGGACCAAAGCCACCAGCAGGCCTCATAATTTCTTTGCAAATAGTAGGGCAGCTAATAAAGCACTGCTTTATTGCATTATAAAGCAACTCTCCTTCACAGTCATTAGAACAGCCATTGTACACAACACTGCTGCTCCCTGTAAACTCCATATGGATTAAGTCCCCTTGCAACCAGCTCAGGTTGTGCCCAGAGCCAAGTAAGGGCTTGAACACATCTTCACTTAAAGTGGTGATTGTGTGTGATGCCCCTCCACAGCAGGTCCTCTCCAGCTCCTCCATGGGGAAGCACGGACTGGGTCTGGTGTGGCAACTGCGAGTGCTCTGCTTTCCCCTCAGAGATCAGCTATGGACTGTCTGTAAACATTTCATCTTTCCAAATAGATAATCCTGGCCAGCACACTGCGGCCCAGGAGGACTACTGCCCTCAGTCTGGGGTCACTGCCCATCACCTACTTCTTCCCCAGCACGACTGTCTGCTCACATCTGCCACCAGCATGTTTGCGGCGTGCTCCCTACCCTCGTTCTGTCAGTAGAGATCCAAAGGAGCTTTTAATAGCAGCTTGTTTGTTTAACCTGGGATATTTTGACAGAAATGTTTTAGAGGATGCGAGGAACAAGCAGGCAGAAACCATCATCCCTTGGCAGCTCCTGCCCACACCAGGGCTGATGCTCCCAAGAAGCAAGGGCTCCTAGGGCCTCCAGCCCTGCTTCACCACCAAACTGAGATACAACGATTCTGCAACCACCCAGTTACCGCAGACGCACCAGCCGTAGACGAACTTGGTTTTCTTACATGGAAAAGAAGTCCACTTCTCCAAAGTAGCCTCATTTGCAGAGCCAGTCACAGGCTAGGGGGAAGCTGGGGTGGCTCGGTCCAGTGTCTGCGCCATCAGTGGTGGAAGGAAACAGGGACAAGGGAAGGTGCTGAAGACATTCACAGGCTCACAGGAGCTGCATAATATTACATCTGGGCAAGGTGAAGGCAAAGGACAGTGAAGGCAGCACATCCAGGTCCTGGAGGAAAGGGGGCTGCTCTCTGAAGAGTCGAGAAGGGCTTTGCACCCACCAACTCCATCCTGCCGAGCTCAACCCAGCCACCTCTGTCAAGTGGTTATACCACAGCATATGAGCCTTTCTGGATAAAGAGCCAACTTGCTATCTAACTCTGCTTTCTTCTCCCCTTTTTCATCGCACAGCACCTACTACACATCCCCTCTCCCACTTCAGCAGTGAGAATGTTAAAAATAAATACAAAAGTACAGAAAAGAAAAGAATGGAAATGACACACCTGCTCAGAGGCAGCTTAGAGGTGACGCTAACTTCTCAACTTCTTAATCATTTCTATTTCACACCCCCCTCCACTTCCCACGTGGAAACAAAAGATGATTCATAGACCAAGATAATCACCTGGGACCTCCAAAAGCCCACAGATTCCTTCACTTTGGCCTAGAGCACTTGATAAGGAACATTCTCAGTTTGGCAATCTAGGTTTGACTCTGTGTCCTCCTCCTCTTTACACTGGTACCACAGCACAGAGGTTACAGAGCAGGGGCAGAACCTGCCCACACACTATTTCTAAGACTTAAATTGATGGACCACAAACCAAATAGAATTTTAAAAAACTTGAGGCATCTGAAAAATGCAGCTACACAGGGGAAGTACCCATGGTTTAGGGAATACTGACCCTGCCCTTGTCAGCAGGTGTAGAGGTTGATTTTCCACTGAGCTGGGAAGTGCCTTTATCACATTTAGCGTAACCAGCATCACACTGGAAAAATCCACCAATGGTTAAATTCCACTGTCTGGGCTCGCCTACAGAAAGAGGTCAACACAGTTATAGCACCAAGAGACCTGCAGAGATGGATTTTCCCTTAGAGGAGGAAGAGAGTGGAGCTGTGAGCTGAAAGCTCAACTCCTGCACCTCCAACAGCGAAGTACCACTGTCCACGTGTGGTGCAAGGCTCTTACTCACACAACCTCTGACATCAGTACATTAATGCTGCTGCCTGCACACACACCAGCCCTGCCCGCTCATTACCATCAGGAGGCACAACTGCCCTCACCCTTGTCATCAAACTCCTCTGCCTTTCGTGCATCCAAAAAATCAAGTATTTATAAGGCAGACGGAGAAGGAGCTTTCCTCCTTCCAAACTGCCCGGATCCAAAGCCAGAAAGTGTATGAAACAAAACTACAATGCTGGCCTCTCGCAGACCCACTGGCCCCTTCACACTTTCCAGCTCCAATGCTGAGCAGAGGTAGTCTTGCCAAACAAAGAAGAGGAGGATGAAATGCTCTTTATCCACCAGTGTTGTGACCTGTCACTTACAGGTGGGCATGTGTGTCTAAAACCCAAAGCCATACACGGCCAAATATCTGCCAGCACAGGCAGAGGTGATAAACGTCCTTGATCTGTCACCTCAGGCATGCCAGCAGACACAATTTCACATCAGGGCTTTAGCTGGCTTCACTGTTGGGGCTCTTCTAGAAGACTACAATGGCTCACAGTGTGATACAGTTTCACTGGAGCAAAGAGAGGGAAGCAACTGTTAAACCCTTAAAGCAAGGAAGAAACCCAGAAGTCTGCAGCTTCAAGGGCATTATTACAGATCTGCTCTCCCAGAGAGAGGCTACAAACGCACATGGACACAGGTGTGTTTGGCAAACGCTTGGAACACGTTACCCAGGCAGGCATCACTGAACACCACCAAAGCGCTCTGCGTCCAAACAGGTGCAAAACATGCACTCAAGGACAAGTTGTAGTGCACAAAAGTCCTCAGGAACACAGACATGACTTGAGAGATTTTCTCCCAAGACACAGTCCTTGCTTTCCTCCCACATACCAGGTCAGCATAAGCATATACTGCTTCTTGCAGAAGATGCTGGAAACTAGAGCAACATTTGCTAGGAGAGATGCAAGTCAACTAGCCAGGTTTCCCAAGCATCTCTATCTCAGCCATGCCAGGGGATCAGGAAAATCACAATAGCTTTCATTATCTGGCAGAGGAGCAACACAAAAGGCTACTCCAGGTCTCTGAGAAACGGTTTTAAATCTCTGCAGAGAAGCAAACTCTGACTCCCCAGAGCTTACAGTTTTGGGGGGACTGACTTTTAGACATTTATATTTTTCCTTCCTTCAAATTTTAAAGCAAAAGAAAAGCAGTTTGATCCACTTCAAACAGTGCAATTAAACCAATTTCTGAACAATTTGCAGTTCTCTTCTATAGGAAGCATTAAGCAGAGCCAAGCTTTTCAGTCGTCTTAATAGGGAAAAAAAAAATCATACATCTATGTAGCTCTCAATCCCTTCCCCCAAGCAAGGAAGCTGAAGAGATTTACACTGACATGTAAATCCCTGCAACAGACTTCTCTAAAACCACTAAGAGAGGCACACCCAGAAGGCAAAGAAGTGTTTCACACCTTCTGTAAGTAGAAAGTGTGAAAGGAAAGAGATGAAAGCCGCCTCCTTTCCCCAGATCACAGCCACAACTCCTGCTCTATCCTAGCACTTGTGTTCCTACTGCTGATGTCAATCTAGGTGACACTGGTGCTTTGAGGACCCACAGTGATGTCAGAGATGGCAACACTCTAGAGATCAACATCACGTCCAGGGTAGTCCAGTCTATAGACATCAACACAGATGCCTCTGCACACCACAGCACTACATGGATCTCACACGTTGTCAGACAAAGAAATTGCCAGATAAAAATGCCGTACCTTCCTCCAAGTCATTCCTCAAAGAAGCCTCCAACAGAGCAACACTGGCTTCAAAAGATACTTTCTTTCGGTTAACGTTATTTCTCTTCTTTTCATGCTTCCGCTTCTTATGCTGCATCTCCTTCTCGTACTGTGCCCATTTCTTCAGCTGCTGAGCCCTCCGCTTCTGGGCTGCCCGCAGCCTTTCCAGTGTGGGCACCTTATCCAGCAGCTGCAGTTCTGTCAGGAGGTCCACGTGAGCATCCATCACTTCTGCCAGGATTGTTGTGGGGAGGGTTGTCCCAGCAGGAAACAACGTCCCAGTGCCGGTCCTCTGGATTGCAGCCGCCTGCTGCTATACCAGCATCTTGAAGCTGAGCTAGGAAGGGCCCATCGCAGTGTCCAACGAGAGTATGGTGGAAACCTGAAAGGAAGAAGAAAGTTTCATCGCAAAAGGCAACATCTACCATCTCAAAAGGCAGCTCCCTTAATTGTGTTTTAATTGCCTAGTTGTCCTTACAGGCCTTTGTGATTTCACCCCTCATCCACTCCAAACACCCAAGCAAAGTCCTCTTGATTAAGTAGCTTTAGTATGCAATTCATTCACATCTGTAATTCAAGGTAGCTCTCCTGGTGAGCAGGAGGAAGTCTTAATGAGCAAAAGATCTCCCACAGTAATCTATATCATTCCTCAAACAATTCAGGAGGGACTCAAGTACTGAGATGCAGCCTTCCCTCCAGCTGGCCTCTTCCAACATAACCCTCCTCCCTCACTGCCTTTCCCAACATCACAGCCAGGATTGCTCCGCACTGATGCACACCAGCAGCCACCTCCCTGAAGCATTTTGGTCTCAGCAGCAAACCACAGGGCAGAAGGGACCAAGCCAACCATGGCAGAACCCAGGGCAGCCACAGACACTAGCAAGTCTGTCCCAGCACAAGCAACTCAGAAGCCAGAGGCTGAAGATAGACGAGGCGACTCATTAGGTGCCCTAAGGTCAGGTTTTCCCAGAGGAGCTCTACCAAACAGGAGCATCATAGGACGACAGAATAGTTTGAGTTGGAAGGGACTGTAAAGATCACCTAGTTCCAAGCCTCCTGCAACTGCAGGGACATGTCCCACTAGCTCAGGCTGCCCAAGGTCCATTCGACCTGGCCTTGAACACCTCCAGGGATGGTGCTTCCCTGGGCAATCTGTTCCAGTGCCTATATGTGCTCTACTTCATCCATCAGCCTCTTCTCACCCCTGCCCTCACCAAGGGCAGACAGACAGGACATGGCTCTTGGAGATGAATTACTAAAACTTAAACTGCCTCAGCTACCTAGAGACACAGGCAGTAGGGGGGTTTCTCTTTCCCCCTTCAGGTTTTTTCTTCACCGCACACCAGCTCACCCTAGTTTTGCTGTACAGGCTACACACATGCAGCAATGAGAGGAGTTAAATCACTGCCCCAGACTCTTGATGAGATCACAACACCAGAGACCACTGATCAGCACTACCCACAGAGTGATCAATTGGGAGACCGACGGGCAGCCACCCAATTACCTGCTGCACAGAATGAGGAAACACGTCCCAGATTTAAGACACAGTCCAACAGGCAAAGGTGCATTTGAAATAAAGCCAATGTCATGAGTAAACTGAATGAGTCCTTTCCAAATAGACCCATACAAAGCACATCAAATGGCACAGTGAGCGTGCCAGATCGAAGTAAGTAGCAAATAAACACGTATGAGATGAGAGCACTTATGGTTCAAGCAGCTTGGGAAAAAAAAGAGTTGATGGGAAAGGAAGACTGTGGAGAGCTTCAGTATTCACAAGAACGTCAGAAAGCCCCAACAGGGCAGGTGAAGCTGTTCTTTCCTCAACCCTCCTGCTCCAAACAAGAGGAAGAGTGTCATAAGCAATGGATGAGAAGCATCTATGGGAGAAATAGCAGCAGAAGAAAGGTAACTAAATGCAGGTGAAAAACACAGTGAGGATACCAAACCTTACTTCCTCCAGTCAAGCCAGGAAAAGATACTGTCCATCCCTCTTTAGAGGGCAAAGCAGCATGATCACAGAAGCATTACTCTCAGGAGCTGCAGGGAAATGCCATGCAGCACATCCACCAGCGAATTTTACAGGTTGAGGCATCCACTCCTTTCAAATGTTGCTACAGACCTTCCACAGGGGTTTGACCTTACCTATAAATATCTCAGCAGACTGACAGCAAGGCCTGCCATTTCCTCTGCGAGATAATTGGTTTGAGAACCAAAAACAAACAAGCTCAGTCAGCACACAGACAGGTCCCCAGCAGTTGCTGCATCCAGTATAAAGGGCCAACAGCAAAGCAAAGAACAGCTTCAGCAGCATGTGCAAGCCTTACTTTGAGGGTTTCAAAGTAGATCTGAATTTAAAAAAAAAACAAACCCTGTTCCATCCCATAAGAATTTAAGGTAATCAAAAAAATGCTTTTGTTCTACATAGAATAAACCCAAATATTTGCCAAGTTTTTCATAAGAGAGATACTACCTAGAAATTCAACACTTGTTTATAATGGAGAACATCAACTCATGAATTTCACTTGCCACAGAAAAGCAAGGGAAGCATCATGACTCCTCCCTGGTACAAGAACCCCATAGAGCACTCCTTGCCTTCTGCCCTCAGCCCCTACCCGTTGGGATCCAACACAGCCCCCAGAAAAACCTACCAACAGGAGCAGAGCAAATGCAACCCACCTTCCAAAGAGATTTTATTTTGGGACAGATGCATTGTCCAAGCACAGACCTTTGGGCTGGAAAACTCTCCGCCACCTCTCATGAACTCGGCTCTGCACAGTGCAGCTCCTGCCCGCCGCTGGCATTCCTGGGAAGGTATCTTTTTTGGCAATCTCCGCTCCAGTAACACAGGCCGCAGATCTGAAGCCCCATTTACAATACCTCGAAGGAGGGGAGGTAAGGGCAGGAAATGCCTCTCAGCATACCACACACAGCACTCCCACCCTGCTCCTTTTCCAGCCTATTTCTACCATTGTTCGCAGAAAGATGAACAAATATTTTCCAATACACACCTGAAGTAGAAATGAGGACCTAATTCTCTGGTTTATAAAGCAAAGAAAAAAACATTTCAGTGTTTTCCTGTTTACCCCTCAAAAAACCTGGAAGCTTTCTTGGTGATACTAGGACCGCACCTTAGAAGGAGCAATGGGACATTGACTAATAAGAAAAGGAGAAGCATGGCTTGCTCTTCTTGCTCATGTTTCAGTTTTCCTCATGCACCTCACACTCCAGCAGCTCCTTCCCTCTCACAACAGAAAGAAAGGAGAGTTGAGTGGGCTACAGAGCAGAAAGAAACTGAGAGGGGAGAAAAACAAATAACATGGGACATGTTCTGAAAGTAGCCAACACCAGCAACGACTCAAACCAATTAAGAATTAAACCTCTGTAGGAGAGGTCACCTTGAGAGGTCTTCCTGAAGATGACACAGCTTAACTTCTCCTAGACTTGGGTAGAAGTACTCTGGTACACTCCACAGACCCCAGTGCCTCAGAAAGACTGGTCCAGCACTCCAGCTGCTTGTATTTGGGTGACCTAGTCTCTTCCCTAAACCAAAAAAAAAAACAAACCACATCGACTTCTCATCGCACGAACTGACCAGTTTAACTACAGCACAGTTTCAGGCCCCAGCATTTGTTTACCTGCAAAGTGACACAGAAGCTGGCTGTGTGGGTGTCTGTGGTTTAAAGGCACCATATTTTGGTTTCTGTTTTATTTAAAGAGAAAAAAAACCCCAAAAAACTGTCATTTCTTGTGTTCAACCAAATTGTGTTTCCATGAGTTCAGCAGATCTGCCTGCCACCACGCTGAGCACATCCTGCCAGCCACATGTGGCCCCAGCCCGTGGGGACAACAGGCGACTATTTCAGGGGCCAAAAGGAAAGTAAAACACTTGCTATTGTATTGTGTTCATGCCAGCGCCATCATCCTGGAGCTGCAGCAGAGAAAGACCAGCTCCAACCATGGCAAAGATCAGTCCCTGCAAAGGGCATGCAAGTGTTGACAAACAATTTGGGTTTTAAAAGAATTGCATTTCCTGTACATTTTGTTTCCCCTTAATACAAGGTTGGTCTCATTAAGCTCAGAAGGACTTGCAGGGCACTGATTACTCTCTTGCAATACAAGAGACAGCAATCCTGCAAAGTGAGAGTTTATCCAATCAGTGATTGCAACAAGCTACCTACCCCATACCACCAACCCTGCCTAGAGGGGTCCTGCATCTTCTCTACACACACTTCTCCTCATTTCACATTGAGGGGTTGTCATTTGCAACAAGAAACAAGAGAAAAAACAAGACTATGTTTACTTTCCTGTTCTAGCACACACTGCCCCCCTCGACCTTCTACAGAGCATTCAACTTGCAGACACTTTGCCATGATATTGCTGAGGTTGGAGCTGGATCCATGAAAACATGTTTAAGTGATGCTGGAAAGCCTCCTCCTCTCCCCGCCAGGTGACGAAGCTGGAGCTAAGACATGAAAATTCTCCATCGCATCTCCCCAAGGCACTACTTAAAGCACAGCATGACACTGAAGCAGAAAACAAATACTTACAAGAGTCCTTCACTAGAGTGTCATCAATTGACTTTGGGTTTATTCTACTTCAAAAAAACCCAAACAAACACAAAACATGGAAGAGCAACCCTTGAATGGGACACCTTGAAATGAAACAGTTCAGCAGCTGAAGAATTCTTCTAAACTGCACATCTTTCAAGGAAACAGCAAAATTCAAGACCCAGATATGGAAGCAGCCACTTCCGAAGTCAAGGAGATCATTCTCATTCACTAGATTGCTTGGGGGGAGGCACCTGCAGGATTGGGCCCAGCTGATTAGGTGAAGTGTCTGCGTTTGAAGCACAAAGTCAAGTCAGCAGCATTGAAGAGTGACAGAAATAGCCCTCTCCTCCTCACCCCAAGCTAATCTTCTCTCAGCTGGAATTGGAAACCAAGCACAAAAGCCTATAGCAGGGACCTGAGCGCATAAGCAGCCTGCAGAGGAGGTGACTGCCCGATTTATTTATTTCATTGAGTCAACTCCTGCACCATGGCAAGGTGATGGATTGCCAAATTTATCCCTTTTGCTTCCTACAAGGGCCAAGGCCAATCTGTGCCGTCTCTGCCCCGCAAAATGCTAGACGACCAGCCCCTCACAGCCCTTTTGCTGACACCATCCTCCAGCAACAAGCACCAATGAAGAATTCACAGGCTCCTCTTTCAGGTATCACCTTCAGGATTATCACTGCTTGGTGATACAAAGTGGCCAAAGAGTTTTCTCCTCCTGGTCAAGATCTCCCCAAGGCCTGGAGGAAGCAGCAGAGCAGCTCTTCGTCACAAAGTCCCTGATGATGGGAAGAGCTGACTGGCAGTCCAGCAGCCATAACGCCATCCAGAGACAGGCAGAAAGCCACTGAGAGAAGGAGGAGACAGGCTGAAGGACAGGCAGGAGCAGCA
This sequence comes from Piaya cayana, assembly GCA_013389865.1. Classification (NCBI taxonomy): domain Eukaryota; kingdom Metazoa; phylum Chordata; class Aves; order Cuculiformes; family Coccyzidae; genus Piaya; species Piaya cayana. Next base: position 95,602 of record WAAB01023400.1, on the reverse strand, counting down.
GGGAAGGAAAAGCACAGGAGATGAACTGTTCCCAAGGGAGAAGGCAAAACATAGACATGCCACAGGGCTGATCAAAAACAAAGAACTGAGGTCCATACCCTCCCTCCCCACAGCCCAGACTGGGGGTGAGAAGGGCGGCAGTGTCCCTCTCACACCCTCTCCAGAGGAACACACTCAAAGTCATTTCTTAAACTGTGTCACTACTGAGCACATGACCCCATGGGCGCTGTCAAGGTGCTCCCAGCCCCACCACCATCACACAAGCTGATCCCTGCAGCAATCTGCAGTATCTTTGGGGAGATGAGAAACCTCTTCTGACCCACTGATGAGAACCATAATCTTGGTCCAGATTATGAGCTCTTGGGGTTTGTAGGGTTTGGGTTTTTAAATTAGTACAAGACATCAAGACGAGAGGCTCTTTTGCGCTAAGACAATCATAGCCCAGAACCAGGGTTTCTGTCCTTACTGTAACTGCTTCTCTCACCTCCGGTTTTTTTGGAAAAACATTTCATTAGAGCATTGTCAACAAGGACACTGCATCAAGCCCTACCAGGCAACTACCCAAGCCTTACAGACCTATAACAAGGGACTCAGTCACTGGGTCTTCCAAATGAAGACACACAGAGGGTCAGACACCAACAGGGACCATACTACGACCTGGGAAGGGGTGTTCAGTTCACAACAGAGATGCCTGCCCCTCTTGAAAGTCACATCCCTAAAACATTTGGTTGTGCCCGCAATGCTACAGGACAGTCCCATTTCCCACAAAACCCAGGGGAGGAGGAGAAGAGTACGCCCAAGGTGAAAAGCTGCAGAGGTAAGCAATTCAAAAATGCAGCTTTTCCAGCCTCCTGAAGGGTTTCCTTTCTTTTCTGAAGCAGAAATTTGTATATCGCTAATATCACACCCTGTCAGACAGGTTGCACCATCTCGCTTGTCTGCATGTCTATGCAACAACCGCAACACGGACGGGCACTGACCACCATCTCCTCCAGCTGCTCAGGGCTGATTGCAAAGCTGAAGTCAAAAACTTGCTGCTGGTAACACCTGCACCTTGAGCACAGCCCCAGGCAGCACAGTAAACAGTAATTTGATGGACACTGAAACCTGTACTTCCGAAATAATATGCAACAAACACTTCTCCAGAGGTCAAGAGCATCCACTGATAAACAGATGAATACAGAACAAGGTCACTTGCCTGACTTCAGGCAGAAAACTCAATGCAAGAGCTACACCTTCACATCAGGATTATTACTTCTAGTCCTATGCTCCAGCCACGAGGTACTGGTGAAACCCTACTTGTCCTTCAATTTAACAGCTCTGGCTGTTGCTTCTGGTAGCAAATTCTTCTTGCATGCACCATGTGATTCGCCCTGCACCATGCTACGAGCCCCAGAGCACCCACAGGTTAACCACACAGAGGAGTGAAAACTATAAAAATTGTCACAGCATGATTTAATTTCACTGATATCTTAGAAGCAAATAGCTCCTTTCCTCACTTAGGGCACCTGAAGCATTGTGAGCAGATGCTCAGCACTACCACATGAATGGTTCCTCCTGAAGGAATGAAGGGGAAAGTGGCAGGAAACATCACTTTTATTAAAAAAAAAAAAAAAGAAGAAAAAGCTATTTGGGCCAAGACCCTTTAGCAAACAACTCCTACAAACTGCCCTGGAGTGCTGCCGGTGAGAAAGAACAGGTACAGAAGTCTTCTGGGTGGGAGATCTCATCAGAAATCAGGAGTTTCAGGACAGTTTCTTGGCTTTCCCATAGGTTTCTTGCATGCCAAGTAAGTAACTTAATCTGTACCCAAACTACCTTCTTAAAGTCAAGATACTGTTATACCCATCTGCAACAAAGGAAGGTTCATTGCTGCTGGACATAAAGCTAAGTTTGGTGGTGAAGGGGCATCAACATAAGTTATTTTTCTAGCTTAATGGAAAGCTCAGAATGTAAAGCTGAATTCTTCCCGAGAGAATTAAAAACATTTTGGTTTGGCTGCTTTATCTCTAGTTCCACTTAATCTCTCCCTCTTCAATGAGCTCCATCCTAGTAGTGGGAATGAAATACGAGCAAGAAAAAAAGGTGAAACAGAGTAAGTCAAAAAATCTTTCTTTGGAGCCAATGCTGGTAATAGAAAAATTTAAGTGCCTCATTCTTTTCTCCTCCCAACTGTTCCACTCTTCACAATATTGGCAGTTCCCTAGAAATTTCCTGTAAACACTCAACATAGGAAAAAGTATATTGTGCTATCAATATTTCAATGTGGGCTTTCCTAAAAAAAAAAAAAAAACAAAAAAAAAACCAAAA